>JAOEGS010023619.1:14489-27316 GCA_025447755.1 Corythornis vintsioides | reverse complement strand
TGCTGGCAATGCTGCCCTCATACTTCTTCATTTCGATTTTCAATAATGAAAATGAATTAATATTATTTTGTTTTTCTTTATTTGTTCATAGATCATACATTTTGTGCAATTATCTTTTTTAATCACAGGACATATAATTTGAAGTAGGGACATAATGCAAATATAAAATAATGACAGTGGCATATCACTTTTTTTTTTTTTTTTTTTTTTCCCCAAAGGAAATTTCTATCAGCATAATACTACCCATGGAATTTAAACAAGGGCAAAAGATAGATTAGATCTTCTAGGTCCCTTCCAACCCCTGACTTTCTTTGATTCTGTGATTCTGTGATTATGGAAATACAGAGTCTTTCTCACAGAAGTAGGATATGTAGTAGCTTGATTTTTATGTTATGCTTAATTGTTATACATGATTGTCAAGTTAGAGACACTATATGCTTTGGCTTTAGCCTATATGATCTCACCAGAGGCTAATATGTATGATACAGCATGTAGTATAAGTCAACACAAAACACTCTGGAATAGATAGATCTCTGTTAAATTCATATGATTCCAAATATCAGCAATTAACGTGATCACACTTACTATATAATAGTAATATATATCTCATTAAAGCAGAAAGGCAATATATGGAAGACAATGATTTTGTGTGTGTTTAAATGTGTGCAGAGAAGGCAGTAAGAAAAATAGATGGATATAAAGTGAGGTCATACATTTAAAGTGTAATGACTTTCACACCTGAGATTCAATCCTGAAATTTTGTTTCAAATAAGATAAAATCTCCCTAAAGTTTGTCAGTCTTAACCTTTGAACTTTTAAACTTTCAGTGACCAGAGAATTGGCAGACAATTAGATTAGTTCTTTAGTTAGTAGTGAAATAAATTTCAAAACATAACCCTTCAACATTTGGATACATAATTTCGAGCATGAAAAAAATAAAGTTGTATTAATTGCAAGTAAAAAGTAGAATGCATTTCTAATATCCCATAGCAAATTTTATTTTGACAACAACATGCTGAGAAGCAGGCTCCTAAAGCAAGTGTCATTAAAACTTTATTTGACTATTTAAGTTGGAATTCTGGAATGAAGAGGGTCAAAGAATCCAAGAGATTTCATAATTTCTCATACATCAGTGAGAAAACCTTAGGGCTGATGCAGGCTGATGAACCAAGATTTAATGTAATGTTCAATTCATTTTTTACTCATTACAGTCCAAGCGGCTGCATCCTGCCCTATCAGTTATACTTCTCAGAATACTGCACTATTTCTAGTGAAAAAATACATGCTATCAAATGGTTTACAATATATTCATTAGAACGTGCAAAAAATAAGAACATACTGGAAATGTCAAAAAGAAATAAAATGAAGATAAATCCCTTGTCTAAGTGATTACATATACTAATCAATGTTTTAAAAGACTTTTAGAAAATAGATCTATATTGAAAACAACTTTGTAGTTCTAAAAGCAATTTTTCAAATTAAGTTTTGTATTAGTTTTTATATGTAAAACATATAATCGTAGAGTCATATAATTGTTTAGATTGTAAAAGACCTTTATGTTCATTGAGTCTGACCATTAACCTGACACTGCCAGGCCCACCACTAAACCATGAGCTTAATCACCTCATCTATATATCTTTAAAATACCTCCAGGGATGGTAACTACAGCACCTCCCTGAGCAGCCTGTTCCACTGCTTAACAACCCTTTTGGTGAAGTTTTTTCTAATGTCCAACCTAAACCTCTACTGACACAATTTGAAGCCACTTCCTCTTGTCCTTAGACATTACATCCAGGAAAAGGCTGACACTCACCTTGCTGCAACCTTCTTTCAGGTAGTTGTAGACAGAAATAAAGTGTCCCCTCAGGCTTCTTTTCCCCAGTCTAAACAACAGCAGTTTTCCTCAGCCACTGCTCATAAGACATGTTCTCTAGATCCTTCCCCATCTTCATCGCCCATCTTTGGACAAACTCCAGCACCTCAATGTCCTTCTTTTAGTGATGGGTCTAAACACAGTATTTGAGGTGTGGCCTCACCAGTGCCAAATACAGCAGTACAATCACTTCACTAGTCATGCTGACCACCCTATTTCTGACACAAGACAGGATGCTGTTGGCCTTCTTGGCCACCTTGGCACACTGCTGGCTCATATTCAGTCAGATGTAGACCAACACCCCTTTTTCTGCCAGGCAGCTTTCCAGCTGCTCTTCCTGAGGTCCATACAATTGCAAGGGGTTGTTGTGACCCAAGTACAGGACTTGGCACTTGGCCTTGTTGAACCTCAAACCACTGGCCTTGGCACATTCATCCAGCCTTTCCAGAACCCTCTGTAAAGCCTTCCTACGCTCAAGCATATAGATTCATAGATATATATCTATGCTCTTGTCAAGCTTCTTCTTGTCC
Organism: Corythornis vintsioides; assembly: GCA_025447755.1. Taxonomy (NCBI): domain Eukaryota; kingdom Metazoa; phylum Chordata; class Aves; order Coraciiformes; family Alcedinidae; genus Corythornis; species Corythornis vintsioides. The sequence continues at coordinate 24,913 of JAOEGS010023619.1, read as the reverse complement.
ACATACTTACTGAGGTTGCACTCGATCCCCTCATCCATATCAGATAAAGACATTAAACAGAACAGGCCTCAACAGTGAGCCCTGAGAAACACAACTTGTGACTTGCCACCAACTGGATTTAACTCCATTCACCACCACTCTCTGGCCCAGTGATCCAGACAGTTTTTTTCCACCCAGTGAAGTGTATCCCCATCCAAGACATGAGGAGCCAGTTTCTCCAAGAGGGTGCTGTAGGAAATGGTGTCAAACACTTTTAATAAGATCCAGAGATAGAGAACATCCACAGCTTTTCCCTTATCCGCTAAACAGGTCACCTTGACTTAGAAGGAGATCAGGATAGTCAAGTAGGACCTGCCTTTCATAAAATCATGATGACTGGGCCTGGACCCCTGGTTGTCCTGTGTATGTCTCATGATGGCATTCAGGATGATCTGCTCCATAAGCTTCCCTGGCACCATAATCAGTCTGACAGTCCTGTAGTTCTCCAGATCCTCCTTACGGCCCTTTTTGTAGATGGCTGTCACATTTGCTAACCTCCAGTCAGACAGGACTGCCAATAAATGATGGAAAAGTGGCTTGATGAATGCTTCCACCAGTTCCCTCATTATCTTTGGGTGCATCTCATCTGGCCTCCAAAAGACTTGCATGCATCTAAGAGAAGCAGCAGGTTACATATAACCTCTCCTTGGAATATAAGGGCTTCATCCTGCTCCTCTTACCTGTCTTCAGCTCATGGGATGGGTGTTTAAGAAGAATTGGTCTTACTGTTGAAGACTGAGGTGAAGAAGGCATTAAATACCTTAGCCTTTTCCTCCTCCTTTGTCACTATGTTTCCCCCTGCATCCAATAAAAGATGGAGATTCTTCCTATTTCTCTTCTTGTTGCTCATGTATTTATAGAAACATTTTCTGTTGTCTTTTTATTGCTATAAATAATTCCAGTTGGGTTTTGATCCTTCTAATTTTCTGCCTGCATAGGCTCACAATACCTTTGTTGCCAGTTCCTTCTTCCAAAGATTTTTTTTTTTCTCCTGAGCTCCCAGTATAAGCTCCCTGTTCATCCAGGATGGCCTTCTCTCCTTCTGTCTCAATTTTTTGCACATGGGTACAGCCTGTACCTGCATCTTTAAGATTTCCTTCTTGCAGAATGCCCAGCCTTTGATACTCCTTTGCCCTTCAGGACTGCCTCCGAAGAGACTCTGTCAACCAAGTTCCTAAATAGGTCAAAGTCTACCCTCCGGAAATCTATGTTAGCAATTCTGCTGACGTCTCTTCTTGCTTCTCTGAGAATCAAGAACTCAATCATTTCTTCATCACTATTCCCAATAATATAATACCAATAATGAATCGTATAGCATACTTTTAGTAGTGTACAGATGTGGTCTAACTGTGTTCCCAGTAGTTCAATGATGAACTAATATATTTTAAAGAATGTGGACTGGAACCCTGAGGAGCAGATAGGTTAGAATGCTTTTAAATTATTTAAGCTGGGGTAGTCTCCACGCAAATCTCCCCAACTGGTATCTGTTTGATTTAAATTTATAACAATATATATAAACCTTCAGTTTTGAGTTCCCTGAGGTATACATAAAGTGATTCTATAAAAATAAGTAGGTTTTGCTAAAACAGTAAAAGTTTGGATTCACAAATCATTATCTCCTATGGAAACACAGAACAATAGACACAGACTTGGAATAACAAGTGAAAAACTGATTTTATATTAAAAAAAAAAAAATGTTCTGTTGTGTTCACTAAGATTATTGCCTTAAACACAAGTTCAAGACTGGGACATTTACTAGTCTGTTTTTACTTTTTACAGAACTACAGTGGTGCTGAAAAGGGGCAATCATTTAAGGGGAAGAAAAACAATTGTCTTATAACGTATATTATTTGAAATTAATGTATATTTAAGAACTAAGATCAAATCAGCTGGTTTAATTTACACTCAATAGGCTGTTTACTCCCCTTGCCAGTTGTGTCAAATCTAGCATAGCTGTCACTCTACACAGATGAGGTATGACAACATTAAACTCCTAATGCAAAAAGTCATGCAGAGGATTTTCATCCTTCTACTTCCTCACTTGCTGCTTTAATGAATTTGGAATTCTTAGTTTACCATTTTAACATAGATAGTTTTTTTAGTTAACAGTCAGGAAACATTTATAATAAAATGACATCTGAAGATAGCTCATTAGGCTCATTGACAGTGCTTTAAACTAGTTATGAAAGGGGAAAGCAAGATAACTGGCCCTGTTAGGAATAAGCCCAAGGGAAGCATACGAGAGCTCGATGGATAGTGGACTACTAGTGAGGACTCTCTCAGATCATCTTGAGGGCCATTTCAAGCCATATAGAGAACAACCATAGGATCAGGCCCAGCCAGCATGGGTTTATGAAAGACAGGTCCTGTCTGATGAACCTGATCTCCTTCTATAACAAGATGACCCAACTAGTGGACAAGGGAAAGGCTGTGGATAGTGTCTACATAAACTTTTGAAAAGTATGTGACACTGTTTCTCATAGAGCTCTTATGGAAAAACTGGCTATTCATGAACTGGATGAGCACGTGATCTATTGGATCAAGCACTGGCTGGATGGACAGATCTAATGAGGTCAATGGAGTTCAGTCCAGCTGGTGGCAGGTCACAAGAGGTGTTCCTCAGGGCTCAGTGTTGGGATCATTTCTGTTTAACATCTTTATTGATGATCTTAATAAGAACCTTGACTGTATCATTAGTTAGTTTGTAGATGACACCAAATTAGACAGGAGTATTGATCTACATTAGGATTGGGATGGTCAATGTTAACAGTATGAACTTCAACAAGGCCAAGTGCTGCGTCCTGCACTTGGGCCACAACAAACCCATGCAAAGCTACAGGCCTGGGGAAAGTGTGTCTGGAAAGCTGCCTGGTAGAAAAGGATCTGAGGGTTCTAATTGACAAGAGGCTGAATGTGAATCAGCAGTGTGCCCAGGTGGCAAAAAAATCCAATTTCATCTTGGCTTGTATCAGAAATAGTGTGAGCAGTAGAAGTAGCGGGGTGATGGTCCCCCTGTACTCAGCACTGGTGAAGCCACACTTTGAGTATTGTGTCCAGTTCTGGTCACCTCAATAAAAGAGAGATATCGAGGTGCTGAAGCAAGTGCAGGAGGGCAGTGAAGCTGGTGAAGGGCCTGAAGAATAAATCTTATGAAGATAAATTGAAGGAGCTTGTTTAGTTTGAGGAAGAGGAGGCTAAGGTGGGACCTCATCACTCTCTACAACTACCTGAAAGGACATTGTAGAGATGTTGGTGCTGATCTCTCAGACAATTAGTGATATGACAAGTGGGAATGGATTCAAGCTGCAACAGGGTAGGATTAGACTGGGCATTAGGGAAAAAAAAAATTCACCAAAAGAGCAGTCAGACATTGTAACAGGCCACCCAGAGAGGCTCACAGATTCACAGATATTAGGGGTTGGAAGGGACCTAGAAGGTCATCTAGTCCAACCCCCCTGCCTGAGCAGGATCACCTAGACCAAGTCACCCAGGAACAGATGGTTGAGTCACCATTCCTGGATGTATTTAAGGGTCATTTGGATGTGATTTTGAGGGACATAATTTAGGGGTGAATTTTGTAAAGTAGGATTAATAGTTAGACTTGATGATTCCAAGGGTCTTTTTCAACCTGAATGATTCTATGATTCTATGAATACACGACTTTTTTATGGTCTTGACATTGTGTAAATGCACATTTATCCAATAAACAGTGTCACACTAATGCTTTGTACATGTTTTCTTTCAGCTAATATAGGAACTGGTAATTTTTCATTTCTCAAGAAATATATATAGATTTTTTTCCCCCCATCATCTCCTGATCTCTGACCAATGTTCTTGTGCATGATAATGTCTTGGGACTGTCTTCTTTCCCATTGTTAATTATCACTACATAAATTTCTTTGTTTACATGTTAAGAAGAGATTATCACACAAAAGAAGCAGGATCAAGACTGAAAATGAGAAGATTAAGATTTTTCATTTGGCACAATTTTTGAAGAATATAGAGATTTAAAAATAATTTATACTAACATATATTTTAACCTGTGGTACTGGAAGACAGCTGTTGTTCTGCATTGCCACAGACTGGCACAGACTATTGATAAGCCAAAATGCATTAAATATATGCTTAAATTTAATCATATTGAGACTGAGGCAAACCATTCCATACTACCCACTAATAACATCAGCATCAGATCCATCTTCAATATGGTCAGCTGTAAGCTTACTGACACATCACAACTCTGCATGCATGATGTTGATGGGATGGCTACATCCCCAGAATCTTACTGTCAGTTCAACAAATCTGTCCTGAAGTTTCACTGAGAGTTGTACATCAATATGTTCTGCTCTCCCTAATGAGCAGCCTTCTGGACAGATCTTTACAGTGATTAAGAAATCATGGTCTCTTTTATAAGCAGTACTGAACTTTCTCTGGCTGAAATTGGTTGCTTGGTTGGTTGTTAATTCCATAGAAATTATTTATATTATTGCAATCCTTGAACGGGTGCTTTGGATAAACTTAGCAAATAAAGTTATTGAGTCATTAGTCAGCTAAATGTAACATAACAATACAAGTAAATGTAGAAATGCACCATACAACTAACCAAGCATAAAATCATCTGGTTTGCATCTAGGATACTATCCACCTGATGAAGTATTCTGGCTGTACCTGTTGATGACTTACATTGTAAGCAGGATTTTCTATGCCCACTAGGAAATCTGTAGTGCTCATTGTTAGTCCATCACTGAAGAGGTAGTGGCTGATAAAGAGTCAATAATTATTAAATTGCTGCACTTCAGGTTACTACAGTGAAAATGATCTGAAAATAAACAAATATGTAGCTATGCACTCAAAAGCTTAAACAAAATATTTGAAAACTCATATACTCTTACATGTCATCCTGCTTTCTTCTTTTTAATTCTGACATGTTGGAGACACAAATGCTGAGAGGAGGAGTAAAGAAAAGTTGTATGAGGAAAAAACACATTCAGGCAGATTTCAGTGGAAAAAGATAAAACAGATTTTAAAAGATAAAAGATTAAAAAAATGAGATGATGGAGAGAGATGAGTATTCTAAATCACAAGTTGAGAGCAATTTTTTGTGCCAAGAAAAATGGGTCTATTCTAGCAACTTGATCAAGATTTTAATAGATATTTCAGAAATGAAAATATACTAAATGAGTATGCTTGTACTGTAAACTCTTATTTTTTTTATCTTCCTCTAGTCTGTCAGAGGAGAAAAAAAAAAGTGGATTCTTTCATCATGAAAATAGCCAAATTGTAGAGTCAAAATTTAGAACCAGAAATATACAACCCCATTTTGTACAAACCCACATTAAGAAGCATATTTGATCCCCCTGCTACTCTGTCTTCAAATCAGAAGCCAGTCTTCATTTCCTTCTATTCATCAGCATTTAAGTTGGGATGGTAAACAAAGTATTTAAAACTAGCGAAGTTGTGGTAACCATTCTATGATGTTGGCATCCAACACATTTCCCCAGTCCACTAACTGTTATTGAAAATAACTTACTGAAAAGCAGATGAGCTTAGATTTTACTTTATTTCACTGCTGGATACTTCATGCATATCTCAATCAAACTATAACTTTTATAAGCAGGGCTAATGAAGTTGTAGAAATGACATGACATGACAACAAAATTATCTGAACAATTTTGGAGAAGAAAAATTATTTAGTAGAAAATATCAATTCATCAAAACGGATATCTTAAGCAACTGAGTTATATTCAGTAGAAAACTCTGATATCCTCACAGATATTATTCCTAGCTTTCAGGTGAAAATCATTCTCTATAGCTGCAAGGCAATTTCAGAATGTGGACTTTAGACAGATGCTTAAATCTTTTGCCATTCTGAAAAACACAGAATGAGTAATTTCCATGTAGCAGAAGCTAAAAATATTGATAAAATTCCCCTTACACTCAAGCATAGTCTGGGATAAAAATACAAAAAGAGAAAAAAATTGTACAGATTTAATTCTGACATTTCCAAAATTGAATGCTTCAAATTAATAACATTAAAAATCTCAACATTTTAACTTTTTTAGTCTCACATTTATGACATGTAAAGGTCTACAAAAAATGCAAAGCAATATTTCGTTGCAGATCAAACAAAATTTTTCCATTGGTCAAATGTGACTTCAATGATCTTTAGTGTCTCTGAAAATTTGACAGAAATATCTTTTCAGTTTAATTCAATTATTTTAATTACTTTTTTTCCTCCTGGTTTTCATCATTAAAAAAAAAAATAAATCCAGTATCTATTCACTATATTTGGTATACGTGGCAAGATTTGAGAGGAATAGGAGTGGTGCTGCAGGGGTGACTTTTCCCTGTGCCAGATACAGCCATTTCCAGCCAACTCCAACAGAACCACCACAGAGCACAGCTGAGTCCCTCAGCTAAGGTGGAGGCATCTTTGGAAATGTTTATTTAATAAAGAGCAACACACTGGACAAGCAGAGGAGAAAAAAAAGGGGAGAAACAGCAGAAGGAACAACGAGTTCACAGAAGAAGGAAGGAGAGGAGGTGCTCCAAGATCCAGAGCAGAGATTCTCTGCAACCTCTGGAAGACCCATGAAGAAGCAGGGGGAAAGTGTGAGGACAAAGGAGTGGTGGAGAGGAGCTGTTACGGATTTATTCAATCCCCAACTCCACTATACCACTCATGGTGGCTGGGAGTCAGACAGAGGAGTCTGCAAGAGATGAGGGAAACTGAGCCTGAAAGCGAAGGAAGGAAAGGTGGGGTTTTTTTGTGTTTTGGTTTGGTTTGGGTTTTTTTTCTGTCATCCCCCAAATATATTTTACTTCGGCTTTTTTGTTGTTTCCTTTTCCCCATATAAGTTTTTGTCCATAATTGCCATGCAATCTCCCTGTCTATTTTGATCCAGAACTTTCCATTCCTATTTTCTCTCCCTGTCCTGATGGGGATGGGGAATAAATGAGCAGCTGGGTGGGCATTTAGCTGGTAGCTAAGGATACCTCATCACATTCAGGTCTATTTAAAGGGCTCATTATTCTTCGAGTTAAAAAAAAAAAAAAAGAAAAAAAGAAGAGATAAAAATATATTGTCTTTGTAATACTATTCAGGGAAAGGAAAATACACTAAAATTTTAGTATATGTTGACATATTTAACCAATTTTGAGAATAAAATTCAGATATTATGCAGAGTGCTTTCTCAACATCTGGAGAGAGTGGAAATACTTCACATCCAAAGGAGTCTGGGTTTTTTGTCAGTTCTGTGGAGCTGTTCTGCAAAATACATGTTCACAGTATGTACCTGTGCTTAGTTTCAGCCTGTGTACCATGCTGTGATTCAGTCAATACAGTTAGCATGTAAAACTAATTTTCTCCTTTTTTTCCCCTTCAGAATCCATCAGCCACTTTAACAGGTATCCTTCCCTCTTTTATTTCTCCATAGCAAAACTCTTAAAAGCATGGCAGGATAAGGACAATGAGGAGGACTTAGTGCTGATATAGTATCAGCATCCTTGGCTCTGAGCAAGAGGGATAGAAAGGCAATAAGGAACTACATATTCTCTGCTTCCCTTTCACATGCCTTTGATTAAAAAAAAAAATGACCATAATTTTTCAAAATTATTTGATAAGTAAATAAATAGCTTATGCCCTCTACTGTGAAAATCCAATGTCTATCTTTTGAACTGCCTCACATCTCTTTTTTGTGGACCAGTTTCAGTGTTTGCACACAGTAACACAATATAAATTATGCAAGGATAATGACTCAAGAACTCAAGAAGGACTTAAAAAAACTTACTGTCTGCAAGGCACACCTGTGCTTCTTTACTTATTAATATGCATTTCTTTATTTCTACATTTATATTTAGAACACTGGAAAGGGCAGGTTGGGAGAAGGTAGTTTTTGAAGATGCTACCAGTAAAAGTTAACAAAATAAGTGGAGAAAAGTTTTAATAAAAGCACAAAACTAAATTTTCCAAGTAATGCAAACCCAGAATTGAGAGTGGAAGTCTCGACAATTATATAGACTTTGGACTCTGCTAAACAGTGGTGAGTGTAAATTCCAAGAGAAGATATGCTTGCAAAAGGGAATTATTAGATTTCTGCATCCAAAATACTTTAAGCCTGACATGTCTTTTTATAATATGTAGCAAAGGAATAGTAATTGTCAGTCATTAAGGAGAGGTTTCTGCTCCTATACATAAGTGGTTTGCAACAACATAGCAAACAATTTATAGATGTTACTTATATGGGAGGTTAAAGTTGTCTTGCCTTAGAACGTATGATCTTTTGTAATTGTTTGATAAGTTAAATCTCTTCACAGTGAAGAATTATTAAAATAAAGGGAAGGAAGTCTCTAAAAAAGGAGACACATTTTCTCTGGTACATTAAAGCATTCAGCCTGCCCAGAGAACTGCGGAGTGTTGCAAGTGCCAGGTAAAATGTGTTGAACACAAGAGCCTGACTCTGCACTAATGAAACTGCTGGGCTGCTGAATTACTCCTGCCTAGGAATACTCTTTTGGGCACTGTAAAAATTATAAATGATAACCATAGCAGAAGTGATAGATGTAAGGGGAGCTCTGAGCTATGTACCACATTTGACATGCTGAGGATGTCATCATGGCTTGCTAAAGATGCTGAGTTTCTGTCTACAGCTTGGTTTAGCTCCTGGATACATAAAGAAGTAAGGATGAAGTAACCTGGGGAATCTGAGTGCACAGGGTGCACAGAACGCTACCCATGTCTTGTCAATACACATCACACTGAAATGTCACAGACCAATAAATCACTCCTTATGAAATTAATTTCAGGAAAGGGTATAGCCCTATTATATATTTGGATCACCTTTTCTCAAATAGAGTTCAAGTATATTTTCCTCTGGTAGTGGGTCTCAAAATTTGTTTGCTAGAAAGCCTAATATCCCATACTTTCTTCACCTTATTTAATTGCAAGTTTTCTATTAAATATATATAAGGCAGAAAAGCTCTAACACATCTTCACACCAGAAATCAGAAGATATATGCTAAAAATCTTAGTTGAAGAACTAGACTACACATTTAAAATATGTTCCCTAACTCTAAAAGTCCTTACATTTTGTTTCTTAAGAACCTTAACTGTCAGCTTCAAACTGCCTAGATCTATGAAACACTGCATAGATAAGGATCATATTTATATCTCAGCTGTATCAGTATGTAAAAACAAGATACTTTCCTCTTTGAATTGTACTTTTGAGACAGATTCATCTGACTTTCCAGATCATCTGTTGGGTCTAATGTTCTAGAAGCTACTGGTAGAAGATATGCATTCCCTTTTGCCCTCTCCAATTTTTTACATAGGGATTTACTAGTTAGAGCATGCACCTATGCACCTTGAAGACCCTGTCGGAGTTTTCACTACAATTTTCAGCTGTAGGGAGCTGAACCTATATCACCAGAACCATCTGTTAAGCAATAGACTATTTGGTATTCAAAACAGGTCTTCTAAAGTTCATCTGTTTAAAAATGTTCTGCTTATATAAATTTTTTGCAATATATACAGAACAAAGATTGGCATTTCATAGAACAAAATCATAGAATCATATCTTAGAATGTTTGCGGCCGGAAGGGACCTCCAAAGGTCATCTAGTGCAGCCCCTCTGCAGTGAGCAGGGACACCCTTAACTAGACGAGGTTGCTCAGACCCTTGTCCAACCTCACCTTGCATATCTCCAGAGATGGTGTTTCAACCACCTCCCTGGGGAGCCTATTCCACTGATCCACCACCTTCAAGATAAAGAACTCTTCCTGATATCCAGTCCAAATCTACTCATCTCTAATTTAAACCCATTACCCCTCGTCCTTTCACTCCAGGCCCTTGTAAAAAGCCCCTCTCCAGCCTTCCTGTAGGCCCCCTTCAGGTACTGGAAGGTGGCTATAAGATTGCCCTGGAGTCATCTCTTCTCCAGGCTGAACAACCCCAGCTCCCTCAACCTGTCCTCATAAGAGAGGTGTTTCAGCCCTCTGATCATCTTTGTGGCCCTCCTCTGGACACGCTCCATCAGGTCCATGTCTTTCTTGTGTTGAGGGCTCCAGCACTGGAGTCAATACGCCAGGTGAGGTCTCACCAGAGTACAGTAGAGGGGTAGAATCACTTCTCTCCATCTGCTGGCCACACTTTTCTTGATGCAGCCCAGGATGCAATTGGCCTTCTGGGCTGCAAGTGCACACTGCTGGCTCGTGTCCATCTTCTCATCCACCAACACCACCAAGTCCTTTTCTGCAGAGCTGCTTTCCTGCACCTCATCCTCCAGCCTTTATTGATAGTGACGGTTGTTTTGACCCAGCTGCAGGACCCTGCACTTAGTCTTGTTGAACCTCATGAGGTTCACCTGGGCCCACCTCTCCAGCCTATC
>JAOEGS010023619.1:0-14389 GCA_025447755.1 Corythornis vintsioides | reverse complement strand
CTGGAGGCTGTCCACAGGCCCATCTCCTCTGAGCGTGCTTTTATCCCCCTCCCCCTTCAAGCCTAGTTTAAAACCCTTTCAATGAGGCCTGCTAACTCCTGAGCAAGGATCCTTTTTCCCCTTTGTGACAGCTGTACTCCACCTGGTGCCAGTAGGCCAGGTGTCAAATAAACTTCTTCATGGTCAAAAAAATCCAAAATTCCGGTGGTGGCACCAGTCTTTGAGCCAACTGTTAATTCTATATGTATTCCACCCTCTTTTTGTATTCCTCCTACTTGAGAGATTGAAGAGAATATCACCTGTGACCCTGAACCTTGAACCAGTCACCCCAGTGCCTTGAAGTCTTTCTTGATTGCCTTCGAACTTCTCTCAGAAACCTCATAGTTGCCAATCTGAAAAACTAACAAGGGATAATAATCAGAGGGGTGCAACAATTCACGCAGCCTCCTTTTAACATTTTTAACCTGAGCTCCAGGGAGAGAACAGACTTCCCTGTGGGATGGCTCTGTTCTACAGGTAGGGCCCTCTGTTCCCTTTAGAAGAGAGTCACCCACAACAACAACTCTCTTCTTTCTCCATGAGTAATTCTTGAGTTGTGAGTCTGAGCTGTGTGAAAATCACCAATTGAATCATCATCAGAAGGAGCGTCAAATTCAAGAGGTCCATACCCCTTGAGTGAGGGCAATGAGGGGGGGAGGGGGAGGGGGAGGGAGTACTTGTCTTTCATTACAAGGTGGGACCTGCCTCCAAGACTTCCCCACTCCCATTTCCTCACCTTCAAGGTGGTTATGAGAAGACTGGGTGTCTTCCAGGAGGGCCTCATACCTATTCCTCAGAGGCACCAGAGGAGGCAAAGCAGGCAAGGGTGGTACCTGCCTTCTACCAGAACCATGAACCTGCCTCCACTCACACCCTCACTTAGGTTTCTGTCCTCTTTCTCAGAGGGACAGAATAGAGTGTCTCCTTGATTTTGGTTGCCATCAGTCACGTGAATGGAGCACAAAGCTTGGCTCCACAGATCTATCTCAATTTCTGATTTCCTAATGCTTCTAAGACTTTCTATTTCAGCCCTAAGTCTCGCAACCTCATCTTCCATCAGGGCCACATGGCGGAGCAGATCATTTACCTGCTCGTACCACAGCCTTATTGAGGACTTCCCTCTGAGTTCAGGAGCAGGCTGTGGCTTTCCCTGCAGCCTGTCATCTGCACTCCCACATCTTTCTGTGGGGACTCTAACTGTGTTTCTACATCCATTTTGATTGGCGACAGGAGTGTGACCTTCCTTTTCCGAGTAGAGACCATTTTGTTAGGGAGCATACAGGAGCAAATCCTCCCTGCTTGCATCTCAATCCCCCCCTCCCCACCACCCTTGTGCCAACAAGTGAGAAGGCTTCCACATTGCCCGCAGTCTGAGTGGCACTTCCGGGTTTTTGCCACGTTTCAAATCGGCTGCGGTTGCACTGTCACGGGCCCCAGCTACTTCACCCTCTTGGCTTCTCTCGCGAGAGAGATGCCGAGTCCTTCTGGAACTATCCTCCCTCCCCCTGGGCTTCCCCGATTTAGGGAAACCCCGTCCTCTTTAAAAAGAGAAGGAATTAAATGCTCCAGTCACAGAGATTACCAGTACCAGTGTCACCTCTATGCTGCCCGCAGTCTTTTGTTCTCTTTCACTTTAGCTTACTAATTACTACCAGCCTATGACTAAATTCAGCATTTCATACTGAAGAGGCAGTTCCGCTTGCTCAGCATGTCTTAACACATCAAGCTTATGGTCTTTATTGAGCATTCAAATATCTAGAAATCTGATTATAAAACACCTGATGTGGAATTTATATAACCAAACATAGGCAGCTAAGCTACCTTTATTATTAAAAAGTATTAAACATTTAGAGGAAGAATCCTACCTTTATAGAATCATAGAATCATTTCAGCTGGAAAAGACCTTCAAGATCATCAAGTCCAACCATCCTAACACTGTCAATCCCACCACTAAACCATATCCTTGAACACCTCATCTTTTAAATACCTAGAGGAATGGTGATTTCACCACCTCCCTGAGCAGCCTGTTCCACTATTTAACAATGATTTCAGTGAAGTTTTTCCTAAAGTCCAACCTTAACCTCCCTTGGCACAACTTGAATCTGTTTCCTCTTGTATTCTTGTCACCCTAGAATAAACTCCATCTCCTTCCTTGAATATATAGGATGATCTGTTCAGCTGTAGGTGACTAGTTTGCAGATGTCTAAGGTCTGATGAGGTAAATTCCACCATTTTCAGTATTCATTTTTTTTTCCTGGATTTAATGTCAACACCTATATGGAATGTTTTTTCCTGAATTACATGAAAAGCTATACAAATTCTTCAAACAATTGGTTTTGGAAGCAAATTTGCCTTTACCAAATGGATACAAGTTCCTTCGTGAATTTTACCTTACACAATAAAGAAGTACAGCTGTTACTGTTTTCCTTATCAAGATTAATCGATTAGTGTCTGAAGTGTAAGTTTTCCCTCTGTATTAGGTTTATATGCTCTGGTTTTAGTACCATAGGTCTGTGTAGGTGTGGTGACAGGGTTGATCTATATGAAGAGAGGACTAGGGATGCCCATGTTGGATACAAATGGTTCCAGATAGCTCCAACACACCCACTACAGATCACAACTAGACCTCTCAGCCAAGATGGTAGTATCTCAGGGAAAACATATCTAAGAAAGGGCAAAATACTGCACAGCAGTGTGAGGAGGAGGAAAAATGTTTGAGAAACAGCCCTTCAGACAACAAGATGAAATAAGGAGGAGGTGCATTAGGTAGAAGAACGGAGATTCCTCTGCAGCCTATGGAGGTCTGTGTTGGAGCAGGTTGTTACCCTGCAACCAATGGAAGACCACAGGGGAGCAGATATTCACATGGAGAATCCCACACTAGAGTAGGTGAACATGTCTTGCAAGAAGCTGAAGCCTGAGGATCCTAGGCTGGAGCAGGTTTTCTGGAAGGAACTGCAGCCTGTGGGGACCCACACTGGATCAATATATTACTGATAGACCATACACCATGGGGAGGGTCCATGCTGGGAGCAGTTCTTGAAGAACTGAATTCTGTGGGAAGGAGTCATGCTGGAGCAGTTCATGAGGCTGTATTCTACAGGAAGGACATCATGCTGGAGCAGTGGTAGAGCATGAGGAAGGAGAGGCAGAGGCAAAATGTCACAAGCTGACCACAGCCTCCATTCCTCATCTCTCTTCACTGTTTGGATTAGATCAGTTGAGAATGAAGGAGAGAGGTCGAACCTGAAAAGAAGCAGGTAGAAGGAAGTTATTTTAGTTTTTGTATTCATTCCTCACCATCCTACTTTATTTTTAATTGGAAATAAGTTAAATACATTTCCCCAACTGGTGTCTGTTTTGTCTGTGATAGTAATTGGTCTCTATCTCAATCCATGAACAATTTTCTTCTTTTTTAGTCCTTGCTCTGGAGTAGGGAGAGTAAGTGAACAGCTGGGTGGCTGTCTGGCAAGCCAAGGTCAACTCACAACAACCTCAAAAAATGCAAGAGAGAGTATCTTTCTGTATTCTCACGTGCAAAGTAATTAAATGTTTTTTGTTTGAAAGATGGAGTACAAAGAGATTAATGAATAAAGCTACACTCTTTTGAGCTTGACACAGACTCTATTTGCTGTTGGAACAGAGTTGTCTTTTCTATTTTAGATTGCCAGATGTTTAGAGGAGAGTCAGATCAACCATGAGCTACTGTTTAAGAGCAGCATAGACTTAGGCAGAAAGATACAGGTCGAAATAATCAAAGTACTGAGGTCAGACCTGTGCCTCTCTCTTTTTTTTTTAAAAACTTTTTTTTTCTTTCTTTTCTTCTTTTTTTTTTCATAGAAGCATTTATAGCTTTCCATTAACTACAATACCATGACAATACCGTGTAGGCATAATTGGATTATGTGGTTGTAAGCAATCCTCCAAATGTACATTGAATATTTATAAAAAATGATAATAAAAATAATAATGTCAACACTAGAATATGATATAATGTTTTTCTTTTGAATGTGTTATTGTAATTAAATGTTTTGTTTTGTTTTTTTTTTTTTTCTGAATGCTTGAAAGCGGAGCTAGGAGGAAAATCCTATGTAAACATGCTTGCTTCTTCACAGAACTGAACTTTCAAAGTATTGATAAATTTACTATAGAAATACGATTGACAGGACTAAACACTTAAGTCTAAGACTTAATGACTTAACACAATTGTGAAAGAGGCCTAGTTCTGTGGCAAAATACAGACAGATCTTCAGCTGGTAGAAAACAACAGCATTGTACCAATATTCACCAGCTGAAGCTCATGTTCTTTATAATTACCTAAAGATTTACTTAAATATGTTTTTTTTGTCATGCTTATTGGTAGGTATACTCTTGTCTACTGTGGGCACTATTGCATAAAGGATGTGTTGTGTCATTCAAATGACATTAAACAAATCACCTACAGCCCATTGCTAGTTTGCAGTGCAGGTGGAAGTGCTGAATCCTACAAGGAAGCCTGGCCAGCTTTTCCATACCTCAGCAAAACAGGTCCTATTTTGTAAGTTTCTGTGTAACCATTACTGAGCTATTGTTAGACACTCACTGCACAATGAGTGCTTCTGATACTTCAAAATTGCAAACTGTCTTGGGGCTAGGTGGAGCAGATGAAGGGTGCAATATAAAACCAAATTATCTTCTATTCTGTTAATGAAACTCCTAGTTATACTTCACACTTTGGAAGAAAATGTTTTTGTATTTCTCTAGACTAACTCCTGTGAACAGATTTTGTGCTGTTTCAAAGTAATTTAGCTCTGGGGAGGGAACAGAAGCAATGATCATCTGTCCAGGATAGGAATTAATAGGACCAGTATTGATCAGCTACAGCTCTTTACACAGATTTCTGGTCAGAGTCAAATGTAACATTTCTTCACACCTGCCTTTGATTTTTCTCTAGAGAATTGCATCTAAAGATGTGCCAGTTGCAGGATGCTAGTGATTTAATTCTATCCATAACTAATGTAAAATGAAAAAAAAAAAAAAATGTAACCCCAAATCAGCTAGATAACTAAAACTACTGTAGGCAAAAGGAAAATATCTGTTTACATGTCAACATCAAAAGCCTACTCTCCACTCATAAAGAAACATATCTATTTCCATGGCACCCTAAGAAGAAAAAATTGAAGTAAAATGTACAAATTCCCCACCCATCCATTTATCATTACTGTTGAAGAAGTGTTTCATAACATCAATGCTACTGAACAAGGATTTACTTATTTATTTTTATTATATGAATAAGCAGAAGCAGTTGTTACAAGGTACTCCACATGTCCTGGAAATGATCTTGCATATGCAACAATGGAATTAATAGGCACTTAAAAATACATTCCCATTTCCCAGAAGTCAAATTGAGTTTTGATGATGGTTTCACAGGAGGAAGGACCAGCTCCTGGATAAACCATAAGGGAAAAGAAAAAAAATTAACTAGTATATATGGATGTCACTCTGTCTAGCCCAATATTTTCTTTTAAATGGTGGGAAATAAAACATGCTCTCAACAGGAAAAAAAAAAATAAACAAGCCAACAAAATAAACAAACAAAAAAGCACAAAACACACACACAAAAAAACCCCAAAAAACAAAAAACAAACAGACAAACAAAAGCACACCAAAAAACCCAAACAAACCACAGAAAAAACCCCAACCAACCAAACCCCAAAATAGGGTCTTTTTTTTGGTGAAATTATTAGAAAATGATGTCCTGGAAAGCAACTGGAAAGTCAGAAACTCCTTATTTGAGCCAGAATTAATTTATGGGCATATTTTAAAATAAAAATAAACATAGAATAGGCTGTGCAGAGGTCTAGGAGCTGCTAGTCATCTCTGATTTCAATTGAAGGGTCAAGCAGCTGAATAAGATGATGTAACCTCACTTCAAACTTGCTTTTAGTCTCCTAGAAGCAGCACTGCTCTTCAGAATGGTTCCATCTGGAGTTATCAGTAGGCCAAGATAGGGAGAGTAGGGCTGTTTCCTTGTCTGGATAAGACATTGGTAGAGTTTGTGTAGAGTAAAACTTCATAGTAGATTTCTATTTTGTTAGCATTATATTCAATGTATAGAAAGATAAGGAGAAACAGACTGAATGCCACTCGAGCTGAAGAGTTTAGATATAAAATACAGATGGAAAGATTAAAAAATATCTTGTTCACCCTTTTACTTTCTTAAGATTTAAGAAAGAAAGACTGGGTCTGAAGAAAAAAGATAAATATAAGGGATTCTTACACAACTTTCAAGGGGCTAACACAACAGCTCTGGTTCAGCAATGTATATTGTGCAGTGGAATGGCCCAACAGCACCCAACCCCCAGTCTAGCCTATAGCAATCCTGCCTGCTGTAGAGCTTAGGGAATCACACTGCTGTTAGAGATTAAAGTTTTTTAACCATAATCCACTAGCAGTTTAAGAAAAAAATACATGTGTATTCCTAAGAATCTAACTTTGGACATTCAATGTGAGCAATGCTGTCAGACAGCAGAGAGACATCAATAAATATGTTTGTGAATGACCTCAGGTATGTAATTGGTGGTAAAAAAAAAATAAAAATAGTGACTGGAAATGTTGTCAATAACTATAAAGATGAATTCAAGAAACACTAATTATCACCACATGGTCATTTAAGAGGACACTACCAAATAAGTAAGAAAACCCCAAACATTTCTGTTTTACTATTGAGAAAATAAGAAGGAAAGAGTGCTATTGGCACAATGGTATGAAAAAAATGTGGCATTTTGTGTGAAACACTAGTAAATATACATTAATGTCTTGCAAAACAAAGTGAGAAAATTTTATTTATCTACTTTTATCCAGGATTGTATTACTTGAAAGATACCAGTAAATTTGAGTTAGTTACAGAGGCAGTGCATTCCAGAACTTCAAGGCATATTAATACTTCTTAATTTCATTTAATTTCAGGTGTTCATCTGAGAACAGAGTCCAGTCTCTCTGGGTTTCCTCTAAGGAAAAGATTAGACAGTCCTAAAAATATTTCTTAATGGGAATATAATAAATATTAAGTTATAGGAGGATTTCTGACTTCTAAGAGGCAAGAATTTATGTTGATCAGAGTAGGTAAGAGTTGAGTTTTGGCCTTAAAGGTGTAAGCAGTTAATTCATGTTAAATGTAAGGCATTGCAAAAGGTAGATGGGTGCTTTAAAGGATCTGAGCACTGGGTGTTATTTAAAACTGTGAATTGCCGTTGTCCTGCATTATTAGATGCCCAAACATGTAGGAAAACTGCATACTGCTGGGGAGAGTGCAAGAAGGTAGTATAGGAATTGCTTTTCTGGCAATTTTCTGGTTATCAAAATCAAACAATTCTAGGCAGAAAGAATAATTTCCCCCCTGATTTTATCTTTTTCTTTTTTCTTTTTGTCTGAGAGAGTGATTGTAATATCTTTAGCTCTATCATGGCTTGTTTCTGATTGAGAATTTTCTTAACTGAATTCCAAATGTCTAGTGAAATACACCCATGCCTACTAATAACAGTCACCAAGGATACACCGAGGTTTAATGCAGTGTTTGCAGAGCTGAGAGTAATGACTGTCAGACTGAGCTAGTGGAGTTACAGTACTTCATTAGCTCATTTGGATGAGCTGTTATTTTAAAGCAGAAAGTATCTAAACTGTAAATACCTCCCAGATTTTCCACCACCCCACCTTTTTTTTAAAAAAAAACCCTAACAAACAAAATGGTTAGACTTATTAAAGAGATGAAGGTAAAATAGAGAACATTTATAATTAAATGTAAATTTATGATGTGCAAAAGGAAAACAATCTTCAAATTCCTTTGAAAGCATATGGGAAAAATCTGATTGTGGATTTTATTGGTGCTTAAAACATTGTAGCATTAAGGAAATCAGCTGAATTCCTTGTGTGGTAGTAGGAATAAAGGGAAAGCATCACAATTTTGTGAAGTAGTGTGGATTTCTTTGGCCAAGATTTACATATTTCTTTCCTGTTGCTTGCAAAATTATGTTTTAGGATATATGTCAGTTTGCACTGTTTTAGTAATTTCAAAAAACTTGTGTGCCTACAGAGGGCAATTTGTTGGAATGCATTAATGCAGCACTATGTAACTTAAATGTTCTTTATAACAGAACAGTTATTTGCAACCAGGGACTTTACTGGCAAGAATTAGAAAACCCTATAGCAGGTTGTTTTACATAGCTTTTAATTTTTATTTATAACATTTTGCTTTTCAAATGAGGCAGAAAGGCACAGAAACAAGTTAAAAACACTAGTCTTGACAATCAACAGAATGGGACTGTGTCTTTGTACCTTTTGTGCTAATAGCACAAAAGTGGACTTTTTTAGTGTGTGTCTGGTGTGATGATACAGTAATATCAAGGACTCATGACCAGAGTGATTTAAGATGCCCAAAAATGGCCCTGAGGTCTCAGACTGGTTATGGACAGAAGTGATCCTAACACCAGGTTCTTCTGGAGAATCAGAACTAGCTAGGATCAAACTGAAGACACAGAAAGAAACACAGAAGGGAGTTTCAGAGTTTCAGTATGCTGTTTCCTGAATAAGAAAGGTTTATGGGAGACAGCTTGTTCACCCTCCTCGCAGGTCCCAATCTAAGTTTTCCCAGCCACGTATGAGCATACAGCAATGGATGCCATATGTTCTTCAGTGGAACAAATACAGGATAAAATAGATAAAGTTTTTGGTTTGTCCTTCCACTTCCACTAATTACTGTTGAGCAAACCTCAAAAGGTTCAGTTAGATGCCTGCATCAACATAATTCACCCATTCTCCAAACCCTCAACTGCCCCTTAGCATTCCCTCAAGTTCCTTTCTTCTTTTCAGTGCTTGATCACCCCAAAAAAACACTAAAAATAGGGAGTATATCACTCCTGCATTCATTTTCACAGTGATATAGTTCCTAAAGTACAGAGTAAGTGGGACTGAGCTCAGAGATATCAGGATGACCAGTAACAGGCTTATGTGCAAATATCTCACATCACTTATGCCCTTCCTGTCACTGGCTGCTTGCATCATCGTTACTGTACAGTAAAATTGGGAATCACATAGATTAAAAACTATAGCTTTCAAGTCTTGATATCCCACTCATTTCCTGTCAGCCTGCTGATGTAACTGATCCAGAAGGTACTTTTGTAAGAAACAGTAAGAAAATATATTAACATTGGACTTGAATTTTCATGGTAAACACTAGATTGGGTAACCTCCATTACATTCCACCCAGCAGGGAAAATACACTGTGGTTGTGTTTTAGCAGATGTCTCATGACAAATACCACTCATCTCTGTGGCAATCTTCTTGTGTTAGGTTTCTTGAGACCACAGAAGGGATTAGGATTTAAAACAAAACACTTTTTCAATCTACATTGTAGACAGAATTTCACATAGGTCCTTCCAGACATTCCTTTATTCAGCTGTTGGTTGCTTTTAAGTAATTTTAAAAAGTAATGATGAGGATTTGTCTCTCCCCTCCCCTTCTTATGGTGTCTGAAAGAAAAGCCTGAAAAGCCTTGATTTGAGTAAACAGATAAGGTTTTAAAATGCATAGTAAGACCAGACATTCTAATTATGATCTTGAAGAAGTTATGTGTGCAAAGAATACATAGATTGTCAGATAAGCCTCTACCAATGGTTTCTTGAGGACTTTTCAGTCTAGGTCCCTATTTCTGCTGAAGTTAATTGAAAAGAGATTTCAGGACTATACTCCTGTATTTTCATTAGACACTACTAAATTTGGCACCCCTAGCTTGAGGGCCTTTCTCCATTATTTAGAGATCTGGTAGCCTTTCAGTGTCTGAATGGATGGACTTCCATAAGCATAACTCTTTCATTCCCATCATCCCCTTTTCAAGATACATTGTATAGTTTTATGTTTCAGAAAAGACACTTAAATACGACGTGCCAGATACTCAGCAAGGGAAATTGAAAGTAATTTTATATTGTATGAAGGTGTGGAAAATGAGAGCCACCTTATTTCCGATTATTTTCGGCTGCATTCTTAACCAGTGCAAATTTCTATAGCTCTTCTGCTTTAAGTGCCTTTTTTTCAAGATTCATATATTTTCAGCTCATCATTGACCACTTTTGAGATACTAGTAAGACAACAATATTTTTTTTTAATTGAAAATATACCTCTTATATTATAGGACACATCTGTGTGCTGCCTCTCTCATTTTGCAACATACTATTTTGAACTTTTTACAATGCATTATAAACAATTAAAAATTAGAGATATTTAGCAATATAACCTATTTTTTTTAAAGAAAAGAACTAAAGATAAGTAATACTGCTAGTGTTATACTGCTTGTGCTCATGTAAAATCACAGTTAAAAAAAATAAGGTCTTTGGTGGCTCTAGGACATTGATTGCCAAACCAAACTATTCTTCCAAATATCAGTAAACTAGGAGCAGCAGATTGCTGTGAGCTATTTTTCAGCCAAAAGGATTAGTTTTGTCTCTTAGACAGGTCTGACATCTAATATAGATTTCCAATGCTTTGAGTTTTGCCAGTCATAGTTGTGACTTTGTGTGAAGACTTGCAGCTTACTGAGGGTGGAGTATGTCCCCTGCTGGGGAACTGAAGCATACACCCGAAGCCTAGGCACAGCAAATCTTCCATATTCCCTGTTGTTAAGAAACCTTCCGTTGAACTGTGAAGAGATCCCCATGTGGTCAAAAATTTTGGGCCAATTTCTGTTACTGCTACATAGCACAGTGGCTTCTGGATTCAGATAATGAAGCAGCTATGGCTCTTAAGGAGGAAAAAAGAAGAAAAAAAAATGAGGCATTACATCTTACGTAGTTGCATGATTTTAGCTTTGTTTCAGGGACATACTAGGAGGAGACACTGTAAGGGACTTGTGCTGAGGTTTGTATGCAGAAACACAGAAGGACCGTAAAATAATTAAGGGAAAGTAACAAGCTCCACTTGTTAATGAAATTCAGTTTTTATTTATTTTCATGAAAGTACCAGTGTTATTTATGTAAACAATACAAACTACATCTGCTATTTAGCTTTGTGTGAGATTTTCCATATCACTGCGGTTTAGGGAATATCACTTAGGGAGAAAAGCAATTTTAAGGTTATCATGTGAGTGACAAAGACATTAATCTGACAAGATATGCTCAAGAGACCCAAGATGCAATTATAGAATTCTTTTTGTCTCTCTCACCCATAATTTCATGGAGCTCAGTGTAATTAACACACTTCATGGGATTTAAGTAACGTTTGTTTCTTCTCCATCAGAATGCAAATTTGAGAATGATATGGATCTGTACAGGAGACAGCAACAACTGTTCCCTAGGTAATAACTTATGCACTGTTTCCTACTGAAAAAAAAAAAAAAAAAAAGTTGAAAGAAAAAAGAAAAATGGTGACATTAAAATTTCTCAGGTTTTATTAGGAAATTAACATATGTTTTATACCTGCTACAAATGTAGAAACCAGATATGTCATAAAATTAATGAAATTAAGTGGTTTATTGTCTGGTTGAAAATTTTAGACCTTGCTTTCTTTAAAGCTTTAAGAAATAATGAAATATGCAGCTGCATGTATGCATGTGCCTTTATAAAAGGATGTTCAATCAGTGAACAAAAAAATCGGTGGGTCAGCAGGATCTGTTAATTCTTAACCAGAAAGAAAGTGTTATAACATTCATTGTAGGCATGCGTGTTTGTGCATGTTTGTGTATGTCTACAGTATGGAAATTCAAGCATTCAAATTAAGTATCTTTTTTTCTTCCTTATAGGTCAGTGTACAACAAAAGAATATATGACAAGACTGGTTACTTCTCTTTCCTACATTCTACCTCAGAAGACAAAAGAATAATCCAAGTCTATAACAGATAAGGAGAGATCAGATGGTCTCGATTACCTGTGTTTTTCATCAGGAAAAAAAAAAAAAAAATTCATGTCACACTCAGCCTATTAGTAAAGAATGAGTAAATTATGCAAATAGACATTGCTATACTTCTCATGAAAAAAACCTCTAAGATATAAAAAAAAAAATAAAATCTAGATTTTAGAATTCTTGTGTTTAATCATATTTGAGTACAAAGTGAATAAAACCACAAATGCACATAATGCTTGCAAAACATTGAAAGTTGAATAAGTAAGTAGGGCATTTAGTACACATTAGTTTATTAATGCTTCAGTTTTTCTTTGATGTCCTCCAGGCACATTTATCAGCTGTCTTAATGATGATCATATTTACCCTCATCTGCTCTTATTTTACCCCTACAAACAAAATAATAGATAAATAAATAAATATGTACAATATTATTATTTTTCCTTAATACATTTGGCATTGGCAGGACACTAATCTCAGAAAACTCTTAAGCTGTCAACATCACAGCATGAGAGATACAACTAATTTATCCCATATGCCTCTTATTTGTATCTGACCAGAACTGAAATGTGTCTGGGTTTTAGGATTAATTTAAGATATTATTACTCCTTTATATTTGTGGTTCAAAATAAAAGATAAGAAAAACTGAATTACTAAGATGGCTAAAGCTGCCTGTGAAATCAAATTAAAGTCCTCTTATCATAAAGGTAAAAAACAAACAAACAACAACAAAACCCAAACCAAAAAGATAAAGGAAAATACTAAAGATTCCAGAGTGCCATTGGTGTTTCTGATTTCTAAACTCTACCATATATATGTTTCCAGAAAACTTGATGTATCTCCTAGAAACAATAAGAAATGAACTTTAAAGTTTTAAGAAAGATTTCTTGTGCATGGGCAGATGGAGGCACTCAGATGTGCAGTGAAGCATCACCACTGATGTGAGCACAGAAATAAACAAGAGAGGCAGAACTAAAAGAGACTTAAGATAATGGGTTTATCCCGATGGAAGAGATATGACACATATGCACTGTAAATAAAATACACTGTTATTGGTCCAGCCTGATTTTCATGCAATCGGACTAAAAGGAACACTTTCTAGTACCTCTTTACTGATGCTCTGTTTATGACTGGGAAGATTTATACTCACCTTTTCCTGAACCCTGTGATTGTCTGTCTCTAGCCTCCTTCCCACTCTGCCCTCAGTCTTATCTAAAAGTGAAATTATAGTAATTAATTCATCACATATACAGTTAACTTGTTGGTTCTGGCTAGATTCATGCACCATGTTCCTAGTGAAATACTAAAAGCCTCATCTCAGTCAATTTTCAGACCAAGGGTTGTATTGTGCATCTATTTTGTGTATTAGTAGTCTTCTATATCATATTAAATCACCTATTGCTGGGGACTCAGCATAGATAATTCTGATAAATGTAATTTAATTGTTAGACACTTATGATATCTATGATTTAAAACCTAGTCATATCTTCATAACCTTCTGAAAACCACTCCTGAAGCTCTGAGCAGTTCAATTTTCATTTACACATAAATACAGCTTTCTGACACCTGCTGCCCCATAACTGGTGCCATAAGCAATTCATTCTTAATTTAAGTAACGAAAACAGTGATTTCTACAACCTTAGTTTAATGTCAAAACAACACTGTGCTACCTTTTCTGGAGAGCCTGAGAAATGGCAGTAATTGCATTCATATGAAACAAATACACAGTTATCTATTCTGGTAGCTGTGGGAGTCTTAAATGTTTTAAAATATATGAGACGATTTAAAATAGATGAAGTTTTAAATTATTTTATTTCTAAAGGTCTGTACTAAGAAGCCTAGTTTGTCACTTCTTTTATCAAATAGAATATATATTTTTCTTATTTTTAGTGATTTTGTTCTTGCTAAACTGTATAATACTAAATTTCTGCAGCTGCTTGTCTTAGAATTAAAATGGCACAATCACTACTTAAAAAAGATTACAAATATGAAGTTTTATCAAAATGAATCTCTGATCCCCCAGAAATATGAACACATTTTGTATGTTTATACTAGAAGTTAATGTAATGTACATAGCCTTACTCTATGCTTCAAGTTAAAATCAGTCGTTCTTGTAAAAATGGAAACCCAAATTCCAGTATCTGTAGCCATCAGTAGCCAAATCTTAGTTCAATAGCCATTCTCTAAGCTCTACCACCATTTCCTAGATGCACAAATACACTTCCAGGCATGAACTTGCTGTTTTCAATTATTTTAGTTGTCTTCATGAGCAGAAGTAACATCCAAGCTATCCAGGACTCAAACTGCAAAGAACTTGGAAGGTCTTGAAGGAATTACCACCAACAGCTATGGTCAAAATTAATAGGAAGTTCATGGTCCAGTTTTGGGCACCCCGATTCAGAAAAGACAGATTTACTGGAGAGAGTCCAGCGCAGGGCCACCAAGATGATTAAGGGAGTGGAGCATCTCCCTTATGAGGAGAGGC
>JAOEGS010023618.1:0-39071 GCA_025447755.1 Corythornis vintsioides | reverse complement strand
ATCCTGCTCGGGCAGGGGGGTTGGACTAGATGATCTTCTAGGTCCCTTCCAACCCTTAATATCTATGAATCTATGAACACATGTTTTACCCGTAGAAAGTACTTCTGTTTTACTCTAGGCTTGTAATACAGTAATAACTGAGTTACTGATGGGCTCAGGAAGATGGAGTAAAGGTACATGGTTGTTTACAGAGGGAGCACAGTGTTTATGAAGCAAAAATATTGGCTATTTACCCAGTGCTCTGAAACCTAAGATATAAAATGGCACTCTGCATCTAGGCTTCTTTTTTGGTGATAATGGGGCCTGTATATGAACATAATTACAAACTAACCTTTCAGAAAAGAGCATGAAGTTTAGTATTTCAAAGGCTGCATTTCTTTCTTGTAAATCATTTTAAGAAAGCGCTCAACTAAAATTATTTTACAGATCAAGAAATCTTACGTAAATTGGAGAAAGAAAAAATTCTTGTTTTCACCCCATCGCGAAGAGTTCAGGGAAGAAGAGTAGTTTGCTACGATGACCGATTCATAGTGAAACTTGCTTTTGACTCAGATGGCATCATTGTGTCAAATGACAACTACAGGGATCTTCAGAATGAAAAACCAGAATGGAAGAAGTTCATAGAGGAACGGCTGCTAATGTATTCTTTTGTGAATGACAAGTATGTCTTTTCTTCAAAAGCAAAGGAATTTACTAATTCAGAATCCACAGTAAAAACTGAAACTCACATTTCGTTTCTTTAACCTTAGATTTATGCCTCCTGATGATCCTTTAGGACGCCATGGTCCAAGCCTTGAAAATTTCTTAAGGAAAAGGCCAGTTATTCCAGAACATAAGAAACAACCGTGTCCTTATGGTAAGTGCCTAAGTCAGGCTGGTTTGTTGTACTCAAAGGTAGGTGAAGCAAGTGATTCATTGACATCTTGTCATTACTGGATAAAAAAAAAACAAAGAAAAAACAATTTTTCATGTCGTCATCTATGTACTATATAGATAGATTATTTTTTATACCCTGCATACATATATTAATAAAAGCAATGTAGCATAAAATGAGGGATTTCTTGATATAACTTTGAATAACACAACTTTTTGCCGTTTTTGCTGGTTTGTATTCAAGGAAGGAGCCTTGTAACTATCCAAACTGTGTTAGAGCTGTTTTGGTTTATATAGCATGAGCCAGTAGGAAGAAAAGCGATGTGTCTTGCTCTTAATGCAGTGATATACATGGATGCAGGTTGAAGAGTCAGTGACTGCCTGTGTATGCCATAAATATTCCTTAGGGGGTTAATACAGAACTATTACTATTGAAAAGTGGTGACAGATACAAAGAAAATGATAGCAACTGGTAGTACTGATTAGTTTTTGGCTTATTTAACCTGAAACCACTTTTCTTCCAGGTAAAAAGTGCACCTATGGGCACAAATGTAAATATTACCACCCAGAACGGGCAAACCAGCCTCAAAGGTCAGTAGCGGATGAACTTCGAATAAGTGCCAAATTATCTGCTGTGAAAACTATGAGTGAGGGAGCCTTGGCCAAATGTGTCACAGGGCCATCCAGCTCCAAAGGAGAAATCAGTTCTGAAGTGAAACGCATTGCCCCAAAACGTCAGTCAGATCCAAGCATTAGATCAGTAGCTGTGGAGCCTGAGGAAAAGTTATCAGTAGCCCGGAAGTCCGAGGCCAGCTCTGTCCCGTCTCTGGTTTCTGCATTAAGTGTACCAACGCTCCCTCCACCAAAAAGCCATGCAGCTGGTGCATTAAATACTCGTTCTGCAAGCAGTCCGGTGCCAGGTTCCTCACAGTTCATGCATCAGAAATCCTCACTGGAACATATGTCCAGTGTGCAATATCCTCCTATACTAGTCACCAATAGCCATGGCACCTCAGTTGGCTATACTGACCAGTATCCCAAATATGAATCCTTGGGGGACCATGGCTATTACTCCTTACTCAGTGATTTCTCCAACTTGAGCCTAAGTAGTATCCGTAACACAGATTATTACGGGGCTGATACGGACCAGGGGATGTATTCTAGAAACTCAAGCCCCTGTCCTGACAATTGCTTAAGCCATACAAGTAATGATTCTTATTCCTCTTACAATGACTTGTATCTGGGTGTAGCAGATGCCAATTCAGAAGACAATGTGAAGATCCACAGACTGCCATCACAAAATCGTCTTCAGCCTTTTTCCCATGGTTACCATGAAGCCTTAACTAGAGTTCAGAATTACGGAACTGAAGAGCCTAAGCAGCCCCTTCGCAAACAGTCCGTTTCCCACTTAGGCCTACAAGCCCAGCATCCAGCTGTTGGAGCACGGTCCAGTTGTCCAGGAGAATACGCTGTGCCTCAAAACGTTCACCCATCAACTGCACAACCAAGCCGTGCCTTGGTGATGACGAGAATGGACAGCATTTCCGACTCGCGGCTTTATGAAAGTAACCCAGCGCGGCAGAGGAGACCCCCCCTGTGCCGAGAGCAGCACGCCAGCTGGGATCCCTTACCCTGTGCAGCAGACTCCTACACCTACCACTCCTACCCCCTGAGTAACAGCCTCATGCAGCCATGCTACGAACCTGTGATGGTCAGAAGCATGCCTGAGAAGATGGAGCAGCTCTGGAGAAATCCTTGGATTGGGATCTGTGGTGAACCAAGGGAACCTCATATCATCCCAGAACATCAGTATCAAACATACAAGAACCTGTGCAATATCTTCCCTCCAAGCATTGTCCTTTCTGTGATGGAAAAGAACCCCCACATGACAGATGCACAACAGCTGGCAGCTATGATTGTTGCCAAATTAAGAACAGGGCGTTAAAGCATCGCAGCCTCTTCTGGATAGACAGAGCCGTACAGCGTGTAAGGACCTGGCAGAAAACTTAAAAGAACAAAGGGGCCAATCTATTGTAAATATTTTCTACTAAGATAATATAAAATTCTGTACACAGTAGCAATCATATATATGCTGAGGCACGACATAAAAGTTGATTGTATTGCAAATTTTAAGATTTTAAATATAGGGATTTTTAATAGTATTTTATAGGAAGTGCATACCTTGCTGCATGGATAGCTCTTTAAGAACTACAATGTCACGGTCGGTGTCTCAAAGCTGTTACTAAAAAAATTATCGTTACCAATTATATTGCATGTATTAGTGTTCACTTTCAATTTGCTTACAAATACCTAATTGGCCTTTAAAAGTATGCTCTATACCACCCAGCTGACTTTGTCATTTGATGCTGCCTACTGGCATAGTAAATACTGACAGAAAAAAAAAAAAAAAGTGACAAAAATTAAAATACTCTGTTTGTAAGAGGAAAACCTGACTTCAGCTTTAGAGCTTTAGATGTCAATATTGTTGCTGGTACTTAAAGTTCAGAATTGTTCCCGAGAGTTTGAGCATCTATTGTCCAGTACGTTGGCTCAGTCAAACAGGAGCCAAATACTTTACTAAAATTAGGACCAAAAGCATTAAGGAGTGTGAAGGCCTGAGTGCCGTTCAGTAAATTAAAGTAAGTTCAACTGTAGCTTCTCTCTTCAGCACTGCCTCTCAGCTGTGCAGTGAGCAGCTCCTGGCCCAGAGGGCTAGACCAGCTGAATGTGAAGTGTCAATTTAATGTAAATTGGACTGCCCGAAGCAGTGGAAACTGGCTGTTAACACAGAAGTTCACCAGTAACTACAACCCTTCCTCTGGGGACAAGGATGGCGTTTGGGTGAGCCTAGCATGGCTGTGCAAGGTCAGCTGGAGAAGTGGGTGGAGGGGGGAGAATGCTTCAAAAAGAGATGCTGCAGTCTGGGTGTGCAGCAAAGCTGGCCCGGTTTCTGCTCCTGCGGTCCCCGCCCAGGTGTGTATTTACCTGCTGATAGAGCTCCTGTTCAACGGGAGAGAGACCTCCGTGTGGCATTGTTTGTGCAACTGGTACCTTGCTCAGGGTGGAACCTTTGTAGCTAAATGTCTCCCAATGAGGCGTTTCTTGTTTTTTAAGCTGCACTGACTGGACGCCCTTTTTTGAATCCATTGTATATTTCAGCATTCTGAACCATACTAACTCGATACCTCTCGAGCTAGGACTTGTTGACTTCTACTGTAGTTTTTTTCATGAAAGTTGAGAAGGCCTGGTTTATGGCCTTTTGTTTCTTCATGAGAAGGTGTGACACTGCCTAAATGTTTCTTACTGTGAAACACACGGAACGTGAGGCTGCAGTCAGGGTTGTTTCTGGTGTTTTGATAATGGCTTGCATGCTGCTTTATAGTTACCTGTTTGTCTGAGGAACAGTTTCATCATTTCTTCCACTTGTGTTACTGCAGTGGTTGGTTTGACTCAAAACTCCTTCTGGGGTCTTTACCACGCGCAAAGTATGTTCCTGTTTCCATATAAAAAAAAAAACCAAAGCAAACACCACCACCAAAGCACAGTTACAGGGGTGACTACAGTTATGGTACTGATATTTGATACTCGTATTATTTCACACAGAATAAATATTTCGGGGTTGGTATAGGTAACATATATAATGACCACATCATTATGTATGTAAAATGAATTAACTTGGAGGTGTTTCTGTATTTACACTTGGTGTTTAAACGTAACTTAAGTTTTAAGTAGTCAGTTATAGTCTTTGTTAATGGGGAATAAAAATAAATTCTTCAGACATTTGTAATAGTTTGGGAAAACAGATTTAACTCTTGACCAGTCTTCACATTTCTTACTAATCCGCATTTTATATTTTTAATTTGCACTTAATTCCTATTCTCTTCTCTTGCATGGTATAAGCAGCTGAGAGCAATGCCTCAAATAACCAGAAATGACCTTTTGTTTGTTGATACAAATTGTATCTCTTTTTCTTGATTGTATAAAAACTGTGTATAAAAAAAAAAAAACAAACTCTAGATTAACTTCAGTATTACATTTTCACCACAATGTTTGTGACACCATGTGTCACAGGGAAGTAGCCCATGAGTAATGATGGATCTTTTTTAATTTAAAATGGGCACTTGTAGTTTATTGACAAACTAGGACAACTTTTCAGAACCAGTTCATTATGTGCACATATACTGTGTGTACACCTCAAAGCATTACCTAGTTACCTTTAGTCTATTTATTAAGCAGATACATTCTTGCACTAAACTTTATGTAAAAAAAGTTGCTGTTAACTCATCTGCTGCATGTGTTTAAAATGTAACAATATAATTGCTATGGACTCTTTCTTCTTAATGGATTAATTTATAAATTCTTTAGAAATTAAATGAAGTTTATTGTGCACTCACATTCTTCCATCTTGCATGGAATTAAGTATTTGTATGTAGAAAAAATGTTTGTTCCCTTTCTCTCCAATTATAAAGATAAGCTATTTTAAGAAAGAATTAGAAGGTGTTTTTGGTGTTTTCTAACCTGGAAAACCCAGAAGAAATTTCTGTTTGAAGCGTTGGGTGGTTCATGGAGATACTCGTAACATTTGTCTCGTCATTTTGATTTTCGCTAACATGTCTTACGAATAGAGCGACTAATTTTAAACAATGGGAATGCTGTACAATACAAACCCAGCACACTATTTCCCTAAGGCACTTGGAGAGCAAATTGTCTTTTTCTAAGAAGCTATTAGCATCTGTCCTGCATAGAGCTACAGAATGGGCAGTGTTAGCCTTGTGGAAATAATTTGCAAATTTTGTGCTAGTTTAGTCCTCCTCAGAGTTAACTGAACTTTTGTATGTGATGTAGTCTTTCCTAATCAACTTTAAGTGATAATTCAGCCATCCACATCTGTTTTCAGGTATGTTTACAAGCCAGTTCAAAACACTGACACATTCATTAATCTTCAGTGCGTAAGCTTGTATTTCTTCTGACATGGAAGAGTTGATCTTATTAACACCCGATCAGAACTGTCAATATTGTAAATATAAGACTTCGTATAAATGCTCTTTTTGAGAGCATGGTATTTAAATGTTTTTAAATCTGTAAGAGAACAGTTCTACAAACTGTATTTTAATAAAATCCATTAAATTATAATTCAGGATGAGGGGAAAAAAAGTGGAAAGGCAAAATCCTGGCATACTGCAGTCAGCAAAAGTTAAGCAGTACATGTCAGTGTTTTACTGGGAGCTCTGATTTACTGATCTTTCATTTTTTGTTGTATTACTTTCACATGTCACTTGTAAGTGTATAACCTTAAATTCTTGAAGCAAACAAAATGCTTTATGGGATGTCAGTTTAAGTTATTTAATGTTTTTTGTAAGAATTATACATCAGTAATATATTAAGTTGTATATATAGGTAACTTCACTACTGTTAGTCCTGTTGTCATATTGAGCTGCAGTAGTTGGCTTGTATTCATTTGTAGAATTAAACATTACTGTTTAATTGTTGTAAAATTTTATAAATCTCTTTGGGTTTTTTTGGTCAACCCAAACATAATGTAAGTCTTAATGACAAAACAAGTGAAAATGGATGTTAAACCAGTACGTGGTGTTTGTACATTTATGTAGTAACAAGCGTGTGCTGCTCCAGTTGCTACTGCATGGAATTC
The DNA here is from genome assembly GCA_025447755.1 of Corythornis vintsioides. Classification (NCBI taxonomy): domain Eukaryota; kingdom Metazoa; phylum Chordata; class Aves; order Coraciiformes; family Alcedinidae; genus Corythornis; species Corythornis vintsioides. The sequence continues at coordinate 32,548 of JAOEGS010023618.1, read as the reverse complement.
ATTCCCTAGCATGAGTGTCCAGCTCCTGCAAGGATGCTGTAACTGAGCTTGAACCAGGAGGGCTGTGGGTAGGGCTGCTCAGAACAAGCAGAATACTCTTAAAAAAAACCCAAACAAATCCCCAAAGCTTGTATCTGTCTATCTGTTCCTCCCTGCATACTTCTAATGCCAGTCGGCCTCAAAGTGGGGATTTTGGCATTTTGACATATTTAATGATAAAAGTCAGAAAACATGAAGAATCTACCCAAAGAATTCAGTTGGAAAATACTGGGTGAGGTGCACACACCAAACCCCCCCCAGGGACATAGTGCGACTGCAGTAATTGTAGAAACTCCATGCTCAAAGGGAAGGAACGTGTCTGTGAGACTGCTCCAGAGCAGGGATAACTGCATGCTGGCTTGCCAAGGTGCTGTGGGGCTGATAAAAGTCAGATCCTTAGACCTGTCACTGCTTCTGTGGTGAGTGTTCAGCTTTAGTGCCCCTCTTCTGTACCCACAGCTTGTCTGGGTGACACGAGCCCTTAGTAACTGTATTTCTTGCAATACTTCACTGGAAAAATACGAGTGCACTGCCACTTACATTCTTTCCAGAAGGTGTTGGGGGAGCCTTTGAAGAGCTATTATACAATATCCAAGATTTTGGTCTGCAGCCTTTAAAGCTTATAAATGTATTTAAAAACTTGAGAGAAGAATCTAAAACGTATTATCTGTTCCCTGCCTGCTCTGTGTTAAAGGTTTGCAGAATTATTTAATAATATGAAACATGTTATACTTTATATATATAATTGCTTATTTAATAAAACTGAAGATACATTGGTTTATTTGTTTCTAGCTTTTAATTTTGTAACCACTTTTAGACAAAAGACTCAAATAGCTATTTTGTCCAAAACAACCGTTGTAGCCTGCCCAAATTATTTCTAATTTTTTTTTAAATCCGATTTACTGAAAAATATCCAGATTCTGAAAGCATCCCTAATGCTCAGATTTTCTTCCTGTGCCTAAATCTGTGGAAGAACAGGGCAAGAGTTTTACTTTAAAAGTAGAGGGAAAAGTATGACTTCAGTCCTACTGTCTTTGTTATTCTCGGTATTACACAAATTTTCTTTCACTACTTAATAATTTATTTTACTATGGGGAAGGTGATACAGTGTCATTTATTACCATTGCTTTCACTCCAGCCTTGAACCGGTGGGGTGGTGGGGAGGAGTAAAAGTGACAAAAGGAGAACGATATACAAAGATTATCTCTGTTGAACTTTTCAGTTACCCAGTTTGCTCTCACAATGGCCAGAAGCCATATGATTGTTATCTACAAAGTTGCTTTTTCCCCAATCTCAGGCCCTGTTTGCTTCATTTACATCCTCAAGTAATACCACTCCCAAGCACTAATTAGATTCCACAGGATATTCTTACTATTCCACTTCTGTCCCCTAAACTGTAACTGTAATGGAAAAAAAACCCCAATTGGGTCACAGGCCACAAAGGCAGCAGACCCAGGCCTTAACTTCCTCAGCAATTCCTACTGGCATGATTTATTCCATATACTACCATTTTCTATCTCCATTCCTTCCTAGCTTTCCTTTGGTTTTAGTGGTTTTTTTCCCACAGTAAAACCCTCTCTGGAGAGATTAATTTCCAGGGAGAAAGCAGTCTCCCCAAGTCCTGCCTAGTTAAGGAAAAATCATTTAGGAACACATCAACTTCCCTTCCTAACCCCACTCAGAATATGCTTCTAGCAAAGAAAGTAATTAGCACGTTGAGAACAAATTTTACCAAGTAAACTTTTACAAAAAGGAGGTAAAAAAATTACATGTAGCAGAGTATTTTGCAGCATCACCCTTTCCTTTTTTAACTGTTACGGTTACACTGACAGACCTCAGAAGTACCAGATACAGTAACTGTTTTCTTAATTGCTTTTTAAGTAATTTTAACTGTCTGGCTTTAAATGGGAAAGTTATCTCTGCATTTATTATTATTACTCACAGTAACAGCTGTCATTTCCAAGGTACTTGGGAAAGTAGCTACAAAATTGTTCCTCCTGTAAATTAATCAAACACCTGGTTTCACAATCCTGAACAGAATGCATAACTGTCTAGATTTTAGACTTTTGTTGCTTTAGGAGAAGTCCTTTCTTCACTTTTTAAAAACCAAAAAATTATGTTTCTTTTCTCCAGATATTCCCAACTTCTTTTATTTTTCCTTTCTTTCAGGCCTGCTCCCCCACCTGGTAACACCTGGTTTAAAACTCATACCATTACTATGGTTTCTCCTCAAGTCTTGGTATTCCTATTTTAAAGTCCTGTGCTGATCTACAAATCATCCATGGATTTTTTTTTTTTTTACAGGTAATTTCAGAAGCCTCCAAAGTTCCTTTACTAAGGGTAAAGAAAACTGAATTTATGAAAACCTAGCTAGAAGCCCTTTTTCTCAACAACTTTCCAACCAGGTACTCAACTCCATTTCTGTAGCAATCACACAGGTTCTCACCCAAGACAACTGTATTAGTTATTAACCTCAGCAAAATCATGATCAGAAATAACATCAAGCAGAAAAATTAAAGACAGACAGTGGTGGTCTCAATGCTGTCCCTTGGAAAAAAAACATTCAAAACAAAGCAAACTGTTGAAGATACTTACGCAGGTCTGCATTGAGCCATGCTGGTGCTGGGATGGATCCCTGAAGCCTCAGGAGAAATCCTGGCTAGCTGAAAACTGCAGCACACTCTGGCAAAATCAGGCAAACTCATACAGGACAGTATTAGCATCGCTGAACTAGGAAAGGCTCAACAGTCTGGCTAACAAGGACCAGAGAAACTTTCCAGGATACCCGAGTGAAAAGGGTAAAACAGGGTACAGAAAGACCTTCAGTTGGTTGTATTTATTTAACCATGAAAATAATAAAGGAACACTGAGGGATTCCACAGTACTCTTAACTTCATTTGGCAAGCATCAACTAGAGCCAAAAGTTTATGATAGTGGTTAAGCAAGACAACTGTTACTACACAGGGAACCTAAAACACATCACCTTTATAAAATACTGATTTTACATAGTAAAAAATAGAAAATGGAAAAAAAATATCTTGGAGTGGCTATTTCCCCATCACCATTACTAGTTCCTCCGTGCCACTTATCTTGTGCAATACGGAAAGCTGCAGAGAACTCTGCTGTCTTAAAAAAGTTGAAGGCCACTTTTTATTTTATGGAAGTCGTTCTGAGTCCACAACAATCCTCCTGTGACAGGAATATTCAACTCCACAGAGCTGTGAGAGGAAGAGAAACAAAACACGTAAGCACTGAGCTGATCTAGGAGCTCAGCCACCAAAGTCATTTCGACAGCACTTTAAACTCCTTAACAAGTTTTATTAACAAACCAAAACGTCATTTCTCATTTTTAGGTCTGCACATTTAGCTGCTGGAATGTCCTTGGTTTCTCATCAGTTCATTCCAGAGAGGCAAAGGTCCAGGGACACCAAAGGTACTACAGCACAAGGCAAAGGAAAGGTTTCCATTTAGGAACGACTGGGAGGAGTGACTTCAGAAGTAACACGCAACGATTTCCATCTGACCCCTCACCTGTCCTTGGCAGCTGTCAGCTGAAATGCTAACACAGCAAGTACCAGGCACGAGTGCAGATGGTACAGTGCCTGCAAGCTGGGCACGAGGAAACTACTGGCTCCCAGGACTTCAAAGAAGGCAAAGAAACGAGAACATTTATGGACACTGTCAAGACAATTGTTTGGTGGCACCCTTGGCACGCTCACTCAAAACGGCGTAAAATCCCTGTTCACTGCAGCAGTTACTCAGTTAGTTACCCAGGAGATTCCCCACTGACCCATTTACATGACCCACTAACAGCACACAAAGGACAAGAGTTCTATACTGTTTGCAGACATAAGGCTCTGTCAAACACAAGGCTCAAAGAACAGTTGGAGAACGTATCTAAAGCTTCTTCTACACAAAGTTTACTATATGAAGGAACTTAGATCACTACCATGTTGTTATGTAGGTCAGGGAAGGATCTGTTTTAATCATTTCATGAAAATAAATGTTGGCAATACATCTTTAAAGGACCTGCTTGAAATACGGTATCTGACACTGAGGAGAAAATGTGAAATCTGTTCGTCCTGTGCTTGTTTTTCACTTTCTCTATTCCTTATGCCCAAGAAGAGCCCAGGCACTCCTCACTACAGCCCAGCATCCCTGCCTATCCACTGTCTTTACCTCTCACCTACCTTCTAATGCATCATTTAGACAACAAAATCCAGTCATTCATGCCCATTATATGATGAATCCCATTTTTGAAATGTCAGTGCAACTACCTGACACAATCCTTAAAGCAACTGCACGTCAGCAACTGCACTCTCGGAAAGCTCTTCAAGAGTCATTTTTTGCCAATTTTGCCCGTGCTGCCAGGGAAAACTGGCACTGGAAGTAAACAAGAAGCACATAGCCTTATCACAAAACCCCAGACTGCCTGAGGATAACAGCAGCTATTCAATGCCTCAGACTTTGCCACAGTAAACACAAACTTGAACAACATGTGTACACCAGAAAACCCATCACAGAACACAATCTTTTGGGAACAGGGAGGAAGGAACTGCAAGCTTTTCCAAAGTAACCAAGCATCACAGGAACTTGTCTCATGGTAAAACAAAACCAAAATCCTCTGAAGACAGAAACAAAATTCTTCAAACAAGACAGATGTTTGGGAAGTTTCATTGACACAGCAACTTCAAGCTATAGACCATAAAACTCAATGTCTTTTCCAGATGTTCAGTACTGGAATTGCTGGCTATATAGCAGAGGCTGCTGCTGAGAGCTCCAGCAGCTTACAGAATTTCTCCTGTAAGGTCAAAACACCTCTTAGACACAGCCTATTCAGATGGAACACTGCCAGACGCCTTGCAGAGGAAGCCAATGAAGAGACATCAGAGCTATCACACCTAGTGTTATGACCCGGACATCTTCCTTTGGCTGTCAGAAACTATCCTGAATTCATCCCTTAATGGAATATTTCTCCTCCTTTGTGATGTATACTCTATCATTCATGCATTCACAGACTTGCTGTCATTCCCAAGAAAGGGAATCGGGACAGACACTGCCACCATTTGCTGCTTTGACTGTACTGCATAAAGGTTGCCGAGAGCAAGCTCATCACAGCAGATCAACCACTTCTCTGAGGGATAAAACTAGTTTATCACCAAAGGCACTTCATTACTTAGGCTTCAAGTCAGAAAGTGCCTCTTCCATAACCAGTGCTACTTTATCCTCCATCCACTTGTCTGTAACTAGTTTTTTCCAATCTGCAAAGACAGCTAAACACATGACAATGGAGTACAGCCTCAAACCTGTTTTTGTCTGAGAATCAGGCTGTTCTGTTTTGGAACCAGCATGCTTGTCTTTTGGAAGATATGATGGCAAACTAGAGAAACTTGTGTGTAAAGGGTTCCACAAGTGGCCAAACTGTGTGGTAAGTGGCAGGCAGAAAAACAGAGCAAGGAAAGAACAAAATAGATTACTTCAGCAACCTTGGGGTGGAGGAAATTTTGTGGATAGGCAAGTTGTTGCTTTCAGAGTAAGGAAGGCCCGTTCTCTGACCTTCTGAACCTCCAGAAGCAACAACAAAAGCAGAGAAATAAGCGTAACATGGGAATTGAGACATGAGCTGGATTGTCTCTCGAGTTCATCTTAAAAAGGGAAGGGAGGCTGTCAGCTGAAACCTGCTTTTCCTAGTACATATTCAAGTTTTGCTACACATTCACAGGAACTATTTAGCAATAAGCATAGACCTCAAAGAAGGCAGGCAAAATTCTGGCAGATGTTAAAAAAATCTAGATTGAACATCACAAGATCACCAGGTGCTCCCTTCTCATGCATGGACCTGGTGAGTAAGGGCTGTGGTGACAGGTCATGCTTCTCTTTCATTACTTTTGTCCCAAGACTTTTTTCCCAAACTATTATTAAATACCACGCCTCAGGAAACCCTTTTTGCAGTTCATTACCACCACTGTCTGTGGAGCCAGAGAGAAAGACCAGGATGGTCTTGCTTTTAGAAAGAGTGTGTTCCTTTGCTCATGCCTTTCTCCAAGTGTTTTATGGATATTTTCAGAGTAAAGCATCAAGTTTTCACAGTATCCCGGGTGACACTGCGATGCCACCACAGCGAGCCTGGTAGAACAGTTTCTGTAGCTAGAGAAGTTGAAGGGCAGCATCAACAAAGCAGTAAATAGCAAACATTCCTTCTGGGATAGCCTATAAAAACCCCTACTGAAGGGAAAGAAGGAAACCCACGTAGCAGCAGAGAATAGACAAAGTTTCTACATAGAAGAATACACAACAAGTAGCCAAGAAAATCCACTCCCCTCTGCCTCTGGGCAAGGCATACAACCCTTCTAATACCACATGGCCTTTGGCAAATGGAGAAGCTGCTATACAAGGGAAATAAGAAAAATGCACAAGCTGTTGCTGTAACACTACTGATAAAACCTGGATTGTTTCCAGCTACAGGAATAAATCAGGGTTTGCTCCTTTTAATTTGTGGCAACAACAGGTTTTCCTTGTGTTTCTTTCTGAGCTTTTTTCAAGCTCTGGCCTCCTGCCAAGCAAGCTCTGAGATGCTAATCTCACATTCTGATTTGATCAATCAAGTATAAACAATACTCTCTCATCAGGCCTGAATAGACAAAAAAAGCAGACTAGTTATAGGGAGGATGACCAAGGGAATGGAGAAGAACAGAAACCTTCCTCTTTGGAGTGTTTGAAACTAATATGAAGACAGCTCTAAGCAGAAATATGAGTATGTGCAAGAGCTCCTCCCAGTGCAACAGCCCAGGCCGTGTGACTGTCGATGTTACTCGCGTTTTGTGGAAGCTACTCTACATTGGGTCCATCAACTACAGGGCAAGAATCATCAATCAGAAAGTTATCCTATCAAGTGTTTTAAGAAAATCACTGCCATTCAGTTCATATTCTGAAGCATTCCTTGGATTAAAATACATACAAACCAAACTCCTACTGTGTATGTGATTAAACTGGTCTGACAGCTTATAGCATTCAAGTGCCTTTGACTTCTAAGGTGAAATAATGACCCTATTAAAATGTCTTCAATGGGTAGGTTTAACTGAATAAGAATCATGTAGTAACAGAGATTATTTAATTAAAGCTTTAGAGAATGCTATCATGATTTCCATGACAACCTGCGTTTCTTTACTGAGGTCAGATCTGCAGTTTAAATTACTAGCTGCAGCTCTGGAAAGGTCACTGAGCAATGCTAATTTGCGGTGGCTGAGGATCAGAGCCCCATTTACCAGAAACTGAGCTTTCAAGTCTCCCGAGGCTATGCTAATAACTTCCAAACTGCTGAACAGCACTATCTCTTAACGATTGCAATAGTTTCCTATTGAAAGAGGAGTAAAGATGGTAAGATTATAAACTGGCTTCCTCAAAGAATACCATGAAAATCACATTTCTGATTGGAAATTACACCACTGTATTTAACTTTCGGATACTGCAAAAGACCCATGGAGTACAAAGTAAGAGTACACTTGCAGAAGTGAATGAGAATAAAAGCTCTCAGACTTGATGACAGGAAAAGGTGAAAGGACAAAGAGAGGTTAAATGATGACTATATACTTTCAGCTTCAAAGGATGACTGTTAGGGCTTTATGATGTAGGTTCCTCCAACACTGGTGAGTCGTCAGAGCAATACAGGTAGCAGTAACTTCTGCCTGACTGCCCATCAAGAACACAAGCATACTGTTAGGCTAATGCAGTACAAACAGCTGGAAGTTTCCTGTTGCTGTGGGAAAGGGCAAGGAAGATAGTTTCTCATGCTGGGTTAGCCATAGGATGAGTTAACGAGGACTTCAGTGACACAGATCACACTCAGAAGCATTCCATAGTTTCCATTTCAAGCATACAGAAAAGAAACACATTTGCATCAACCCATCTGAAATTCTCAGCATGTCCACCACCCCATTTATGTGCCAATTCCCTCCTCAAGTGTTACAAAAGTAATCTGCAGTCAAGCACTTGCTGTTTCAGGAAGATGGTATAAAATACAGAAGATGAGCTTGTCTGGGAAATCTGACAGTGGGGAGCACTAAATTACTTCCCAGGACTTCTGGTCCTGGACGTTTCAACTACAAGACCACAGTTTTTCCCATTATTTAACCCAGCGTATTACCAGCTCTCAGAAGCTTGCTTTAAAAATTCTGCACTTCCAGACCAGTAGCTCCAAGGGATCAGCAGACGGCACCTTACAAACTGCATCAAACAATGCTGAGAGTTGTCAGCACAGTCTGAAGAGCAGACTGTTAAGCTATTACACCAGCACTACAAAGGTCCTTCCAAACACATACTACTCGAAAAAAATCCATGAGAAGCACAGTTAGTGGATATTAGAGACTGCAGAGTCAAACAGAACTAAAGAGGAAATCTCATCCTCAATATTTCACAACATCTAGTACAAGGCACAGAGAGACAAATGCATTTTGTGGTTTAGGGACAAAGTCCTGCCCACATCATTACTCACTTTGTACTGGGAAACTGCCACTCATCTCTCAGTGGCTGATCAAGCAGGGACATCATGGAATAACTATCCAACATAAGACCATCAGGGTCATCTGTCTGACCTGGGAGTTTCCCAAGTGGAAAGTCTTTCCATCGTACTTCATCTAGGTAAAAACAGGACATAAAAGGTGTGAGCTCCCTGGAGAGATTTTCAGAACACGACCCCTCCAAGCCCACAAATACTGTCTTGTGCAGCTCAGCCACGCAGCAAAAATGAACAGTCTCAGGTACTCAGCTAAATTAAGTCTGAACTATAGTTCTACCTAATTTTATTTCTAAATTATCTCTTGCAAGAAAGCCACTGTTGTGTGTGAGCCAACGGGTACGTACCTGGAGTCATGTAACATCACAGTCTACACAGTGCAGCTCATCCAAACCCCAGTGAGACAAACACCCCCAGTATTCTAGAGCGACCCTTCACGTTTCCCTTCCTCTTCTCAGCATACTTCCATTTGAAACATACACAGACTTACAGATGTTCATGTTTAAAAATTACTCTGCGTGCTTCTGCAAATGGAAAGAGCCATCTGTACATCTAAGAAGATACAAACCAGCACTTTTGCATCCAGTATCTCATTCCTCCAGTAAGACTAAGCATGAGCTTAATGACTCACTGCAATTAGCAGCTGCACTGCAACAGTGAGTAAAGAAGGGAAGCCACAAACACCAAGGAGCATAAGGCTGGGGAAGCTCATTAACCAATAAAGCAATTCTGGACAGACAGGTGGGGTGGGATGAAATGGCAAAGAAAAAGAAATAGCAGAATTTCCAAAGCATTGTTATGTGTTTTTATGAGCACCTAGTGCTGTCTCCTCTCCATGACTTCTCATTTTGTTAAATTTGGCTTCCAGTGGGGGCCACAAACTGCACAATGGGAAATGGCCCATCACAACTGAGAAGATCAGCAAGTCCACTCCTTTATATCATGGTGCCAACATTTCAAAGGCAGTTCCCAACAGGGAACACCTTTTAAATTTCATTCTTATTTCACATCTAACTAAATGAAAGATACTAATTATTATGTGTCATTGTTTCGAAAAAAAAAAAAAAAAAAAAAAAAAGATTTCTGAAGCCTATGTGCTTTCTTGATACCAGAACACTTATTCTGGGAATGCTTAGTAGCAGCTCAGCAGAGACAGGCACACAGAAGCCCTCAGAAGGTAAGGCACTCCACTCCAGAGAGCCAGCAGTAATTACACAGACTGTGCTAATAGTGCACACCTTGGCCATTTCTTGGTCTCTGACTGCAACTGATTTGTTTGGTGTATCTGATACCTGCTCAAAGGCCCAAGCACTGCCCTACAGAAACAGCAGGTTTCTTTGATTTTCCTTTTATACATTCTTGCCTTTAGCATTTCAATTGATATTTGGTAGTGATGAAAACTGTCTAAGTCATACAAAGCCATTTTTTACCTGCAGCAATCTGCCAGGGGGACCCTTGGAGTGCTGCCCTTTTCTCAGCAATAGCCACCATGTTACCAGAATGGGCAAGTCCTTCCAAAGGATTTGTTTCAGTTACCATCTCTTCTTCCTCCTCCTCCACATCCTCTACACCATCATCTCTCTCCAACACATCTTCTTGTTTCTCTACAGCATGCCCTTGATTTTCAACCTGACTGTCTTGCCTGGCCCTCCACTGTAAGCTTTCTATGGTGTAAATCGGCTCTTCACTGCAGTCTGAGGAGAGGCCAGGACTGGACAAGGGGCCACTTCCTTCCGTGTAAACAGAGGCCAGATAGAGAAGGTTCTTTCGCGAAGAACGCGGCAGGCGCGGCCTCATGGTCGTGAGGATCCTGGAAAGGGCAACGTACAAGTGTTAGAGGCACAAGCTAGTCCAGATGCAGGTTCTGCAGGCTGGTTGGCCTTTTACACAAGTTGTGCAGGACAGCTCTCACATGTATCCCCTCCAGCAGGCAAATCTGATTACTTCCTGGTGGGTGAATGTTGGAATACTCCCTCTTTTATGACTAAAATGAAAGACATGGGGTACTTCCTGTTTTCCTGTAAAAAAGTTACCACCTGTGCTAAATTCCTATCACCTGAATAAGCAATCACATCTCTGCCTCTAATTCTCTTTCCCTCTGACCAAGCTGCTTCTTTAATACCTCCCTCGGACAATATCTGCTTTCATTTTGAAGGTGGAATAATTTAAAATTATCTTCCTTTTCTTTTTGTAGAATCAAAAAGATGAGCAGCCCCAAGCAGGGCTTTACATGCACCTGCCACAATTTCTACTGAATGCAAATGAAGGGAACACAGCCGTAACTGAGCATATCACAAGGGATCTGGCCAAAGCTGTTCCAAAGCACCACTGTCCCTTTTCTAGGTCACAGGATCAAACTTACAACTGAAGAAGGTGTGGAGTTGCCCAGCAGGGAGCTTCCAAGCAATTATCAGTCAGTCTTATCCAATGCAAAGGAACTTTATGGAGGAACAGCTCCTTCATGGATGTCTGTTTGTTACACTGTTGTCTTTTCTTCCCTTCAAAGAAGAGAATGAAAACAGAAAGGTGCTCAAAACTCTTTAAAAATATGCCCTTCATCCCTTTGCATTTTTACTGGAACACTCATTCTCAAATAAGCTGGCATTCCATTCCAAGTCCAAGACCAAATGTAGTGAGCAATTACATCAAGACTGTTACGAGGGACTTGCCAGTGCACTGACATCTAGGTTAACTCCACAAGAGGTCACCAGAGTGAGGTGCAGACACTGGCAAGCTGGTTGTGTACATAACAACCCAGGCAGGAAAGCCACAAAATGAGTTTGCACAGTAATGCTCCAATAAATGCAGCCAACTTCTTCTGGGACCCGAGATCATTACAGATAGCATCGCAGTGAGTAGACTTAACAGCTGGGAACTACAACCATTCAGGTATCTTGGTACATAACAGGTAACAGGGCTGCCTGGAAGCATCAGACATTAATCCGTGACTGACACAGATACTGGCAAAATCTTGGTGCAGACTGTGCCAGACTGGGAGAGGACAAGCAGTAGTGGCAAAACTAACCAGCTGGAAACCTCTGCAGGGATACACTATATTCCAGTGTCCATTTTATTGTTCAGAAATGCATAACACGCATAAGCTGCACGTTGAAAACTCTAAGAAATGCCACAGAACACCTCTATATTCACATGACAACATGTAATAATTAGGCTATTGCACCTCCCATCTAAAGGTCACACTGCTCTCCCGGTTTTCACAATAGTACAGGAGAGACTCCTGCATTTCTTCTTATACAAAGAAATTCCAGACATACCAGCATTTACTTTGGCAATGCCAGTCAGCATCTCAGCAATCCAGTTGATCAAGAACTGAGCTCGGAGCTCTGAAGAGTCTGAACACTCCTTCAACTCCATAAACATTTTCTCTATCAGGATTTGTGTAAAACTTCGGGAAAGGAGGCCAGTCAGCAAAGGCTGCCAAAAGCAGTAAAACGTCTGAGGAATTTTGAACTGCCATACCTCTTTACCCACTGTGATAAAGAAGAAAAAAAACAAAAACAACAGTAGCAACAAAACATGACAAAAAGATGAAAATCACTTTTATGCAATTTTTTGTGAACTACAGGTGTGACAACACTTCTTCCAAGTTAAAGTTGTTCATTCTGAGATCAGTGGTTCCAAGGTATTTTCTGGGATCCTTGCTGAACCTGGAACTATTATTTTCATATGCTATTGAAGTAAAATAAGCAGCAAAGTGATAATTAGCACAACAGCTCAATGAAAGGACGAAATAAAATGCCTGATCACCTGACAAACCCCAGGAAAATCTTCCTATTTTGCTAAGCCCTTTGCAGTTTCATCTTATTTCACACATAACGAAGAGCTATTCTATCCAAAAATATATAGCAAAGAGAAGGCACATTGAGGAAAGCAACACAGAATCAGAAAGCTCCTGAATTTTTATTAATCTAATATAGTTGTGGAAATTTGAGAATCCTTCTTGGGAAGCTCTTTGGCTTATTAATTTTGGCTTACTAATTTTCATTGCCTCTAGGTACTCCTTCAGAAAATCCATGCAACTCCACATATGTGGGCAGCAGCACGGAATTAAGATGCAACTGGTGAATGATGCTCAAAGAGTTTTATATTTACTTCAAACCTTCAATGTGAAAAAGGAACTAGTGGGAGTTCATTAAATCAGTTAACTATTGCAGGTAAGGACAGAGATACAAAGACATTCTGGCCAGGCAGCATTCAGTATTGAAGAGCTATCCCTTCGTGGTAAGAGATTTATGCAAAAACAATAGCTAAGCATAACCATAAAGGGGTCAGGAAAACAGGCTAAAAGATGATTAAAGACCCAGATATATCAAAAATATGCAGAGAATCACAGATTTCAATATTATGAGAAAAACAAACAAAATAAAAACCACCAAAAACCCCGACCAAACACCAAAAAACACACACAAAACCAAAACAAGAGAAACAAAGCCCCAGACAAAATAACAACAGACTTGGACTTAACACCAGCTATGTGCTTTTTACTGGTATGGTGCCCAGAACACTAACCTTCATACTTGATATTTAGCATCTTCAGACAATCCTTTTTGGGGATGAGGAAGCCATCCTGGAGAAGAGCTTCAGCCACTGCCTCCCTAGAGCAATCAGAGAGTCTTATTAACACACTTCTTTACGTATCAAAACACCACTTACATCAGTTCTGAAACACCTTTGAGAACAAATGCCTGGAACTATGAAGAGGTGATGTAGTTTGCTGTAAGGTACTAAAATTGTATGCCAGTTTTAGGTTGGATATAGCCCAATAGACCTGGAGAGGGAAAATGCAGTTGTGCAAAGTGGAACAGAATCAGAACCTTGGAAGGAAACATTTCTGTTCAAGCTGCAGAAGTAAATACCATGGTATTTCACAAGTGCAGGAATGTTTATCATACTGAAATACCTATGCTTTGCAGTATGATCCAAAAGATCAACATTTTCTGCTAGCAGACCAGGTAAGATTTGAGGACCTCTGACCTACAGAGCTTAAATTTCAGAGGAAAAGTCAACCCTGGTTGACCTGATCGCAAGGCACACCTAAAAGCGCACTTCACACAGGTATCAGCAGATAAATTGGAGTAGGGTCACAACAGCTCTTCCCCACAGCACCTACAGCTCTTGGTTGGATGTCTCCCACCCTTAAAGCTATCCTGTGAAACTCAAGTTAGTCCAACAGACATAAACTAATAGGTGACACTAGTTGCCAAAACAAGGCAGCATTAGAAAGACCCCAAGCATATAAAGATCCTCACTACTTCAGTTTTCCTATACAGAGACTTCCTACAATCTTTTACCTGTCATTAATGCATTACAACTCTTGCCTGAACATTTCCCACAACACCCATTTAATATAAAATAAAGTCCTGATTTGAATTTATGTCATTACAGAATCTTTAGGACTTGCTTATGACTCCACCCTGGGCAACTGATGGGCAAGGCCACTAAGGTGCAAATCTCTTCCTCAGGTGGTTCCTCTGTCACAAACCCTTAAGCTACTCAGGAGTAGCTTAATATATTTGCATTATATATAAATACATATTCTAAACATCAGGAGTTGTAGCTTTTATCTATAACACAATTCTCTCTACAGTTACTGTGAAATCAAAGTCTACAAAAGGTTGTTAGGAGAGCTTTTGTAGACACTGAAGATGCCAACACGCCTTGAGGCCAGCACGGCTGGAAACCGTGTGGCACAGGAAACATTACTTATTAACACAGATTAAGAACTCAGTCCTCAAAGATGTTGAGGAAATCAAGCAATTGCTTTCTCTGTGATCAACTGAACACCACAGTGAAAGGCAGTGCAACAGGTCTAGAGGCCCAGCTCTGCACTGCACCTTTCACCTCAGTTCCTCACCAGTGACACACCTGTTCTCTTGCATAAGGTCTTTGATCTGAGCCAAAATCCAGTCCACTTCTGAAGAGGCATCAGAAGACAGTTCTCGAGACTTTGAAACAGACTGCACAGTCTGAATTACCTGAGTGAAGGCAAAATCCAAGTGTTAACAGAAAATAGCTCCAGTGGCCAAAAGAAAGGCATTTCCAGGAACAGCAGACTCATGCTCCATATGTACTTCACCAGCAGCACTTCAAAAGACTCACAGAAGTTCCCCTTCCTAGGGGCATATCAACAATTAATAGAATCCATGTCATACATGGAAAAGGCCTGAATTAAAAAGGCAACAGCACCAAGGTGTGTCAGGCCTGGCCTCCTCATTCTGGTTCTAAACCCTGCCCTCCCTGACTTCAACACAAACCAGGGCAGACTCACTTGAATCCCTAAACCCACATGGGGAGTGGGGATGAGGTTACCTACTCAGAGCAAGGATTTGCCAGTCACGTTACATATACGATAGATCAAAATACAGCCACTTCTGCAGCACTGGTACAAACATCCCTTTGTATCACTGATGCTCCTGGACAGATTCTAACAGCAGAAGGATGCTACAGACAGAAATAAGGGATTCATGCAGTTATATGAAACAAACTTCTGGCACAGTAACCACATCATGTCAGAGCTCAGCATTTCACAGGGGGCCTGGCCAAGGGCACCGACTCTTCAGTTTGGGCAAGAATGGAGAGAAGATTTATTGCCCCAAGCAGGAAATGAGAATAACCAAAACTGATGATCATCAGACTGCACTTACCCGAAACTGCTCATTCTTGTAGGATATCAGCACATCTCTAACTTTTTCTAGAAAAAAACATAAATATATAATTTAAATAGGGAACAGGTCAACTGCATAAGGGACATTTTTATCTGAACAAGCTGCTTAGTTCTGCTGAATATACACTCAAGAAAGACATCAGTCAAATGTAGTAATAAGTTCCAATACAGACAATACTATGAAGACTCCTAAAGCTCCCAGACTTCTCCAGCAACGTAAATTTTATTAAATGGCACTGAACCACTAACAGTGGGCAAAGACAGGAGAGTTGAATAAATACAGATAGTATATTCAAAAATCCCTCAACAGATCAATTTAGGAGGAAACCGCATAAGCATTTCATGTTCTGATGCATATTTGTGTTCCCAAAACAGCACCATCTTTCAGGCCCAAAGAGGAATCCCAAAGCCTGAGCAGAAGGAGTACCTTCATGCATTGCCAGATGTTCACACCACTGCTTTCTCTAGCATGGAACTGTCTAATCCTCCTATCTGATGCTCTTCTGGGGACGCCTACCATGGAATTCCTTGTGTTTCTGACAGGCTTCATGCTGTGGGGTTTGGATCTCCCATGCATCATTGTCCAACTCTGCATTTGCCTCCACCCCTTCCTGCTCCTCCTCCTCCTCCTCCTCGCTTTCTTCACACAAGTTATTGCCCAGCTGACGGCTCCAGTAAGTCTTTCGCAGCCAGTCCAGCACAACATCACAACCTAAGGGAGAACAGAAAACATTCTCTTCTCAAGGAATACAATCAATACAGTGTAACAGTAACGTTGTTTGTGTAGAAACTACACTAAGCATCCATTATACAGAATGGGAGGAAAACCCCTTTTCTGCATCACTACCCCCCTCACTCTAAGGACCCTGCTAAAGGTTATTTAACTGTCTCCTCAGTGCTTAGGCCAAAATTCCTAGGAACGCCTTCAAACACCACAAGCTGGTCATTCTTCTGGGCTTCCAGCACCGCTGCATTTCTCTCTAAATATTTTTGGGTTTTTTTAAGAGCATCAGGTATTTCTAGACCACTGGGAAATGCATTTCCCTTTCCCCAAGATGAACTTCCTGCGTTTCAAAGAAACAAGGGGGATGAACTATTGTTTCTAGTGGGGTTTTTTTTAGGGCAGGGAGAAAGTCTCTGAACACCTGCCCCATGTCACACCACACCTGGAGCCCCAGCCACAGTCAGGGCAGCAGCAAACCCACCCCCCCAAGCTGCACCAGCCTGCAGCACCCCACGACAGCAGGAGGAGCCTCCCCTCAGGGCCGGCTGGCATCACTCACCCCTGCGGCACAGGGCCAGCCGCGGCAGCTTCCCGTGGGTCAGCTCGTGACGCAGATCCACGACCCAGATGGGGATGTCTACCTGGAGGAAGGGCCACAGACGTTACCCGCAGCTCTCACGGCGTCGCGCTGTGACCGTACACAGCAAGGCCTGTTCCAGCCACTCCTGCACCACCGTCCCCTGCTTCCCACTCCACAGGTGGGCAGAGACCCGCTCTTCCTAGGGTCTGGCATCCATACAATCCCGGGATTTTACAAGTTTCAGTTCTTGCAACAACATGTATCTTTCTAGATACACATAATTCAGTGGTGCTGAGGAGCAGCATTCTGGACGACAGTCTGCATACCAGACACAAACCCCATCACGTGTGACACTCTGATCACACACGCTCTTCAGCTGCACGCTTTTTTTTGCAGCTTTCCCAATGCGATCAGTAGGATCACAGGGTGTCAGGGGTTGGAAGAGACCATGGAGATCTTTGAGTCCAACCCCCCTGTCAGAGCAGGACCACAGACTATAATCTAATCTAGCACAAGTCACAAAGGAACGCATCCAGGCAGGACTGGAAAACCTCCAGAGAAGGAGGATCGATTTTGCCTCAGCTCAGCAAGTTTGACTGTAGGCAGGGAGACAGTCTGTAAATTCCAGGGGTCGGGCGGTTAGCGGCCCAAGGCGCATGTGCCAGGGACTCTCTGAGTGAGGGTGGGACAGGCCAGGGAGGGGTGGGGTGCTTCTCCCCAGAGATGGATAAATACCCAAGCACCAGGGCGTGGGGGGCACGTGGCCATTTCAGGCATCGTGCACCCAACGCTGTGAAACTTTGTTCCAAGGATTTTGTCCCAGAACAGATCTTCATTTAAGCATGAGCGTGTTTCTCACAACCAAGGACAACTAACCTTAACTATGCAAGACCTCTAATTTTAAAGCTTGGTCAGTTTGAAAAGGCAAGAAGCTGAACTCTTCTTAAAACCCCAAGAAAAACTATAAAAATCAATTAATCATCCTCACATGGGGGCCCCAGACAAGCCTGATTATGTAGGAGTCTCAAAGACTGTCTGCTCTTCATTTTCAAACCTTGCCCAGGTGCAACACTCAGCACAGCTGGCAACAAGACAACTCAAATTGGTCCTGTTACTACAATTACACTTTGAACCTTCTGTCCTCCACTCAGAAGGGGAGAAGCTCACCTGAAGCCAGAGACAGGGAGATTAAAATGTCTGCAAATGTGATTAAGTGCTTTTTCTGTAAACCATATCCATTACCTTCACTGCAGAAGAGTGATCCCCCACAACCTCCTCCCCATGTGGTTAACAGACAATCCACATGCTCTGTATATACACAAGTTATTGAGTAACTGTTACTAAATGTTTACCTCTCTGGCTAATTGTCTCAGAGGAATGCTGACCATTTTCTGTTTCCTTTCTGTGATCAAGTTGACAAACCTGTAGGGAGGTTACAGGAAAGATAAACTATTATCAAGCGCTGTAAAGAAACTTGGAATCCCAAAGAGAAATCCCCCACATGCTGTATGACACTTTGGTCCCAGAGACACACAGTGAAATTAGCTGAATAATGTCATCTGCCCTGGCCCCTCTCTCACACCACACAGGCTTCAGGGCCCTACCTTACAAGAGCCAGCCCATAAGAGAGGATGAGCTCATGTGACTTCAGTCTGCCAGATGAATCCAGGACCTTGCAACGAATCAGTTCAGCGGTGCAATCCACCGCCAGAGGCATTTTGGGACCATACCTAGAGATAAAGGAAAAACAAATAAGCAGTCTCACAGGAATACACTCCCCCTACAAGGGTAGTTTTCTGTCTACTTGTGTGCTCTGTGGTACACAAGAGCCTGAGAAACTGTATGTAGAAATACAACATTAAAAGATCTTTCCAGAAAGCTTCCATTCTGAACAGGGAATGTGCAGCTACTCCCAAGTGCATGTTAAATGACTGATACACTATGCTCACAAAGGTATGCTGTATCCAGACTGGTCTTGTGTATGCATGTAGCAAGAGCAACACAAACAGGAAAATGTTATCTGTGGTCCTCGGAGTGCTCCCTGTAGCTCTCTGCCTAGAGAAAGCAGCCTGCAAAGCTGCGGGCTCACAGGATGACCACTCCCTCGATGTCAGCCTGCTTCTGGTGTGAGCTACAACAGGGCCAGAGCCCACACCATGAAGGTGCCCGGCAAAACAGGGCTATCTGCCCCGCAGCACCGGTGACCTACACACACGAGCCCGACCGAGGAGCAACACCGGTTGCTGCGGCCAGGTCCCAGCTGCCCTACAGAGCCCTCACAGAGCATCGGACGCGGCCCGCGGCGGAGTAGAAGGAGGTGGAGGGGCGGGGGGGGGGGAGGGTGGCGCGGGGGGGGGAAGGGGGGGGGGGGAAGGGTGGAGGGAGCGCTTCACAGACAGGAGACGGCCTAGAAGGCAGCGCTGGCCCCACAGGGCCTCAGGCGCTCCCTGCCCGCGGTGAGCGGCCCGTACCGACTCTTCCAGGCCGAGACCCGGTCCAGCGCTTCCTGCTGCAGCCGGCTGTCCCCGCAGTACAGCCCCACCATCACCTGGTCCCACTCGGCCCGGCCCCTCCACGCCACCACGGTCCGCAGCGGCTTGAGCCGCTTGCGAGCCGGGGAGCAGCACCGCCGCCCGCGGCGCCACGCAGGCTGCGCGCGGCCCGCCGAGCCGGGGCCCGTCCCGCCACAGGCCGCCATGGCGGAGCCGCCGCTCCCTGCGCGCGCTTCCGCTGCGCGCGCTTCCGCTTCCCGCCCTGGGCCGGGCGCGCGACGGGCGCTTCCGGTGCGTGCGGCGCTGACGCGCGGCGGGAGGAGGCGGGAAGGAGGCGGGAGGGAGGCGGGAGGGAGGCGGGAGGGGGGGGGGGGGAGGAGGCGGGAGGAGGCGGGAGGAGGCGGGGGGAGGCGGGAGGGGCAGGGCGGGCTGGGCGCGGCTGAGGGGGGCTCAGCCTTCAAACGCTGCTTACAGCGGCAGGGTCGTAGGTTCTGGTGTTCTTCGCACCTGGAGCGTAGCCTTGCCTTTCCCCAGGGCTGCCAGGATCGGAGAGTAGCCGATGCTTTTTGTTCAGTGTTCTGAAGCAGAGTTTGTTTGCGAAACCATTAAGCCACCCTCACCAGCTTCTTCGGAACATTCTCTGAATAAGTGCTCACAGTGAAACTCCTCTTATTTCCCAGCACAAACGCAGTTAACAAAGCCCTCCGGAAGGCAGACTAATATGGGTGTGCCCGAGTGCACAGCTGGGACTGCATCTGAGCCAACAGGACCAACTGAAATAGAGATATGCACAATATTTATGCTATTAAACATGAAAGTTTATGGGGGAAAAATATGCTAATGAGTTCTGTTAAATACCGTATTTGAAAAATGCTGTTCGTGACAGCTTCAATCATCACCCCTGCCTCACCCCAAATATCTGTCTTGTTCTTTGGTGTTAATAAATCTAAATCAAATTTAACCGAGTTTCACTACTCTGAAGAAGTGCAGGGTTGAGGGTTATGCAGATGTGACATTCGTTGCCTCGCTGCTCCAGTGCCTCATGCGGTGAAAGCAAATTCTCGGACGAAATGAGGCAGGGAGAAAACTTGGAACTGGTCCCTGTTCTCTGGAAATGGAGTTGCACTTTTCATCTGCTTAAAAATGTTCTGAAAGAACAAGTTGTTTACTGCAATCAAAGGGTCTCATTCAGAGCACAGGAACACCATGTGTCATTTTGCTTGCCAGATTATTTTTGGGTTTCAGAATTCAGCTGCAGTGCAAAGGTTTTAAAAGGCAAGTTCTGAGGAGCTGTGGGACAGATAGGATACATCAAACTCGATCAGATCACCTGCTTCCAGAACCTCAAAGACAAACTAGAAATTAAATTAAAAGGCACATTTTTTTTTCATTCTTACTCTCTGTGGAGAGGGAGAGATGTGAAGAGTTTGGTGTCTGCTACAGAGACAAAAGGGAGCAAGGACTGAACCGACAGAGACTTCATATGTTTCATGAGCTTTCAGTGCCTGGATCCAAGGGCTTGTGCTGTTGCTCTGCTTTCGTGTCTGGCTATGAGGTTGCTCAGTCAAGACTTGGGAGATAATGGGCACTGATGGCTTGTTGCCCAGAATGTCACACACAAGGCTGGCAGCAGTTTGCCTTTCTAGTTTCTGCAGCCTTGCTATGGTGTTGGCTGAGGGAAGAGGCCAGGACTATCTGTGGTGTCCCTGTGCTACTCTGGGGAGTCTGGATGGTTGGTGAGAGAGGTTGCTTGAACCTACAGATGAAGTGCCAATGAGAAGCGAAGATCCAGACTGCTATCTAGGTAAGAGGCCTAAATGGAAAACCTCTTTTTTAGAAGGAAAGAGATTTCAGTGTGCCAGGGTAATGTAGGTAGTGGATTAAAATTAAAAATCCAGCAGGTGAACCGTGCTTACTCTAAAGAGACAGGAATCTGCTTTTCATTTGTGTAACTGAAAAGGAAGACTATTCTGTGCCTTCCTGAATAGTCTAGCTCTTGCTGGGAGTAAGGAAAATCCTTTTCCTACTTTCTTTCCAGAGTTTGAAGGAAGCAGAAGTGGCACCTAGAAATAGCTTTGGAATGTCAGATTAAAGGAAATTTCACTTGCAGCTTGCCTTTCTTGACTGGGATTTACAGCTATGTGCCAACTTCTTCCTGAAGCAATCAATAGCAAAAGCAAAAACAAACAAACAAACAAATAATAAAAATAAAAAAAACCCACAACAGAACTGAACAAGAAAGAAAGAAAGAAAGAAAGAAAGAAAGAAAGAAAGAAAGAAAGAAAGAAAGAAAGAAAGAAAGAAAGAAAGAAAACTGAACAAGAAAGAAAGAAAGAAAGAAGCGCATTTTAAATCAGTGGGTGCAAAACATTAAGCTTTGGGTCATCCAGAAATGAAGAAAAAACCTTTTAAATCAAACAGGGAGAGAGTGTGACAAGAAAATGAGAGGACAGGTGGTTAATTTATTTGCTTCCATTGTTTTCTACTTTATGTTTTAACTCAATCTTGAATAAAGCACAGCCAAGAAAGAGCAATGCTCCATTTGCTTTTCCATGGCTTGATAGTTTAATCTCTAATTGGTCCTAAGACATTTGAGCTCCGCTTATCTCCCAAACACCATGGCCTATGAGATTGTTAATGGAACAGGGGGTGGCCTAGCAGTTGTTGCCTGCTTGTTTCAGGGTTATTCCCTGGAGAGAGGAGAGCGGCTACTAAGAGGGCAGGGAACATCTTTTGTATGCTATTGGCTGGTTTTGTTTTCTGGCATCTGTGAGGCTTGAGCTTTGGAGATCAGCCATCCAACATCCTGTTTTCACTGAATTTTTCTCCATTCTTCTCACTCTCTTCTCCTTTCTTCTGTTGCAGAGTTGCTGCAATACCACCAAGGTAAGAAGATTAAATGCCACTTCTTTGTATGATTTTCACACGGGAATTGTTATTTTTGAGCAAGAGGTATCTGGCATTCTAAGCAGATAAAGGCAAGTTTATTTGGGTTCTCAAAAATCACTTTGTTCTATACAGAGCTAGGCAACATGGCCAAAAATGGAACTCCAGGTCTGCTGAGAGCTGAATTAATGTAACCTGCTTTGAATCATGGTGTGTGGATTCCTGTGCAGCAAACACCAAGCAATGCCTGCACATATATATAGTCCTTACACTCAGTCCTGCACCTGTTCAAGTTAGCAGAAGTTTCAGGGTGAAGCTGCATCAAGCCTCACATATGTTGGGATCAGCAAGGACAGCACATGGGCAGTAATTCTCTTGTTCTATAAGTGTGAGACCAACCTGCAACTTCCAGGCTTTTCTGGTAAAGCTGAATATTATTCTTAGAATAATGCCCCTAAAGCAGGGCTTGAGTTTCTCAGTCAGGTATGCTGGATTCTGAAGAGCAAAACAGGGGATAAATTAAGGGAAAAGAGCAACTGAACATACTTTCCATCTTGAGAGGCCTTGGCAGCAGGTTCTGGTGCCATTCTGAGATGTCAGCCAGCCCTGAAGGAGGAGGCAGCATGTTGTTCTGCATGTCTGCCTAGTCAAGGAATCCTGCATATACATTCCAGGTAAGGAGTAACTTCCTGCCAAGGGAAAGGTGATTTGGCTCGGTGGGTCTCTGTGCAGGGAAGTGTGGAAGGTTTTAGTGGGACTGGGAGTTCTCAGGCGCTAATTGAGGATAACATTGACACTGACCAGCTTGTTGTGTACCCTTGCAATGAGAAAGGCACGTAGGCTAATAGATAAGGGGAAGCTGAACAAAACAAGAAGAAACAAGTAACAACAGAATGCAGGTGTTCTGCTAATGTTGTTAGACACCTATAACCCAACCAATAAGGAGTTGGAAAACCAAGGAAAGAGCAAAATGCACCCTATAGAAAGATGACACGCTTGCTTTGCCTGCTTAGCTGAACAGACAAAAGATTGCTGGGGAAAGAATAAAGCAGCTTTGGCTTTTCTACCCTTAACTTACATATTGTCGTGTCCGTCTGAACTTTGACAGGGGAGAGTCAAGAAAAAAGCATAATTCAGACAACATAAATGTTCTCACTGGGCAGCAGAGTCTCTTGTGCAACTTGTCATGTTCAGCCAGCACAGGAGATAATGTTTAAAGACTTGTTTGGAGAATAAGCTATTGATGAGTGTTTTACCTCTTTGGCACAGGGAGGTATATCTACTATATATGAACAACTGTGGTGAAACAGTCTCTGGACTGTGTGCTCTGTTCCCATGAGAGGGAGAGCAATGAAAACCAGATTTTTGTCACTTTGTTTGATCCATCTCCTGAAAAGCATTCAGACAATATGGCTATGGAGCTGAGTCCAAGAACAGGCACTGAGGGAATGGGGAATAGCTGAAGTGCCTTCCTCCCTACAGGAGATGTAAGTTTCAGGTACAAAATGTGCTTTAAAAAAAAAGCACTGGAATGAGGTACCCTGGAAAACCGTCCTGCTCCAAAACTTGCTTTGTTTTACTTCTTTTAATTTGTGTTCTTTTTTTCTTTTTTTTTTTTTTTTTGATCGAAGGCAAACATGAGCCTATGAGGAGTTGCACCTCCCTCACAGATGGAAGGCTCCAAGGAAAAAATAATCCTGAATATTGGGGGAGTCAGATATGAGACATACAGCAGCACCCTCCAGACCTTTCCAGGGACCAAGCTGTGCAGCCTAACAGATCCCCATGCCCCAAGCATCTATGACTATGATTCCATCACCAAAGAGTTCTTTTTTGATAGGAGTGCTGAGATCTTTAGCTACGTGTTGAACTATTATAGGACCAAACATTTCCACTGCCCCCTTGATACCTGTAGGTCTGTCTTGGAAGAAGAGCTGGCTTTCTGGGAAATCAATGAGACACAGCTAGCATCCTGCTGTTGCCTGAAGCTGAATAACAAAGAGGTGCAGCCAGAGGAATTCAACCTTTGGGATGAAAATGAACAGACTGATGAGCGGTGCCTTATATTCCAGACAGAAAGAAGGGATTTCAGCTGGCGAACCAGGTGGCAGCCAAAGATTTGGTCTATATTTGAAGAACCCTTTTCTTCTTTCAGTGCTAAGGTAAAATGTGGAGATGGACACAGACTGTGTCCTTTGGGATCGCTGGAGTGAGTCAATGAAAAATGCTAATGTATTCATAGCTTTGATAAGTATGCTTTGAGTCCCAGGCTGAAAAAGAAAATAAAATTCCCTTTTTTCATGAACAGACACCTCCTTCTCTCCTCCTTTTATCCCTGTTCTCTGTATAAAATGAATGCTCCACACCTTTCAAATTTCAGGCATGCAGAGCAAGAAATGCAAGTCAGAGACTACAAAGGATGTTTTTTGGTGTTGCAATGTATCTCGAGGAGAACGGACATGTGGCTCATCCAGACTCGCTGTTGCTTTAATATGCCTGGGATTTCTTTGGGCCTCAGGGCCTGTCCAGGATTGCTCTGACATAACACTGATACTGATTTGTGAAAAAGTTAATGGGCCTGGAGTTTTCAGGCGGTGGCTGGGATAACACACTCCCTGAATAGCCTGTTATGAGAAAGGTACGTGGGCTGAGAGATTAAGGGAGTTGAGTAGGATTAAGGAGATGGAACAAGTAGTGTGAGAATGCAGGTGTTCTGTTAATGCTGTTAGATACCAGGCACTATAATAAGATGTGTGTACAGAACTTGTAGCCAATAGTAATAGAAAATAGCTCTATTACTGATAAAGGAAAAGTATATAAGGGGGGTGTGTGTGCTGGAATAAAATAGCTTCAACTCTGATCACACTGATCTGTGTTGAGTCTGTTTGTACAAACTCCCACGACATTTAGGAGCTGCTGGTGCTTGTGGGCTAGTGCTGAGAGGCCTTCTGCATGAGTCTATGTGCTCCAGCTGTTGGACATTTCCTTCCTTACAACTCTGAGAGAAGAGAACAGGTTTTGGGTTTTTTTGAGAACAGGTGTTTTTTTTCTTTTACTTCAATCTTCTCTATTATTTTCAAATCTGGAAGGTGAAAATGCACCTCATGTGAGCGAAATGACGGTGATTTGAGAACGATTAATCTGGGATTGTATTGTAACTGTGATGGGGATCCTGGGGTTGTGGTGGGGCAGTGAGGGTGTGTGATAATGGGTGTTGAACTAATGACACGTGTCATTTCCTCCCCCTGCAGTGTTTGGCTTTTGTTTCTCTGCTGTTCATCGTTGGAATTGTCATCCTATTCTGTGAGGAGACCAAGGCACAGTATGAGTTCTTTACTGCTAACTTCACCTCTGCCGGCTCTTCTGAGGCTGCCCACAAGGACCGTGAACCCTATTACCACCAGGCTGCCTACTTGCTTCATCTGGAGCTTTGCTGTGTCCTCTGGTTTACTTTTGAGTTCTCTGTGCGATTTTGCTTCTGCCCAGACAAGAAGCTGTTCTTCCAAAATCCCCTGAATGTGGTTGACTTGCTCTCCCTCTTCCCAGTTTACATTGAACTCTTTATGTCTGGGCAGATTCGGAGAATGCCCAGCCTGGGGCTTTGGTTGGGCTTTGTTCGCATCGTCTATCTCCTCAAACTCCTGAAGATATCCAAGCTGATAGAAACACCACTGATCCTCAAGGTTCTGTGCTACACCCTCAAGTCTATCCTCAGAGAGATTTATATCCTGCTGATGATTTTGGCCTTTGAGACCCTCTTCTTTGGCTCTCTCTTTTTCTATGGGGAGTTGCTGGGTAGCCATCTCCCCTATGCAGCGGAGCTGCACTTCACTGACATTCTTCTTTGCTTCTGGTGGGCTTTGATCACACTCACAACAGTGGGCTATGGAGATATTATCCCTGTCACCAGAGCTGGCGAGGTGACAGCAGCCTTGGCTGCAGTGTTCGGCATGTTAAATATGATCATCCCGATACCCATTTTCCTGGTGAAATTTAAAAGCTATTATGACATTGCTATCTTCAAACAGAAGGTGAAAATGAGCAAGAAACACTAACACGCCAGAACCTCAGTTCTCCTTTGCCTTTAGCAATAAGCATTCAACATGTTTTATTCCCTCCGGTGGGAAGGGAGTGTAAATAGCTCTCGCTGTGTTTACGTGCCGCCTTAGCATATTTCAAACCATAGCTGAGGCCACCGGTTGCAGCATTTGATACACGACTGATCAGACCTGTTAAATCCCATGGTTCTTTCCCATATTTTACTTTATCCCATACTCTTTTACATGCCATAGCGTCTCTCATCCAGTTGTTCATTGACAGTCTGTGATGCTGCATTACAGGCCAAATGTGCCGCACACAGCCTGGAACAAGCTGCACACACCTGGGGCCACATCACCTTCCCTCAGTGGGCACACAGCCACAATGCTGGCTGTGCCCTCCATCACTGACAGACCACAGTCTCGTTTGGCATGCTGGAAAAGATGGCTCTGCTCTGACCGCAGGGTGCTTTTTAGGTTTTTTTTTAACAATGTTCTATTTCCTCATTTTACCCAAACCAGCCAGTACCTCTGGCTTGCCTGCACTCACACACAGATGTCAGGAAGGCTGCAGGCTGAACAGAGTATCTGTGGTCCCGAGAGCCAGCACTGTTTGATAACCTGCTGAAGTCAATGGCAACCTTTCTTGACCTCAGTGAGATCAAAATTCACTGGATGCTTCCAGTGGATCAACACATTTCAACAGATCTTGCTTTTATGTAACTAAGTCAGTGAGCTATTAGCCAAAATGTCTATTATAGTTTTTGCTGTTCAAAAGAAGAACACAACCTATAGCTCTCAATTTTAATGTCATTTACTTTCTTAAGGCATAGATATAAGCTAGGAATACTTACCTTTTAACTACATAGTCTTAAGTGTTACCTATGTTTGATTTTGAAGTAACATATATTGTTGAGGTATGAAAAAAATACCACATCCAATTGTTTATACAGCAGGATGATGTGCTAAGTTTCTTTTGTTTAGTAAGTAAAATATTCTGTATACAATAACATTTATGTATTTAAATTTCATTACAGCTGTATTTTAATTCTTCTGGTACTGTCCAGTGACAGTTACTGGGGTCACACAGACCAGCTATCACCAGGTAGGTCCAAAGTGAAACAATCACTTTGAGAATACCAAATTATCTTATTTTGATTTGGTAAAACCACTCAATTGTAATAAAGATAAAACAAGAGAAAAACGCCTATATTTGTGTATATGTGCAAATACAGTAATGTATTAATACAGGTATAATGTAGAAAATAAAAAAGATGTAATGAGGTATTCTTTAGCTTATCAAAATCCTTCTATCTTTACTGATCAGAAGGTGAAGTCACAACTTTTCATGGAATTAGAGAGTATCTCAGGTTGGAAGGGACCCATAAGGCTCACTGCAGGACTACCTACAATGAAATAACATGTCGAAAAGCACTTTTGATTTCTTTCATTAAAAGATCAGTGAAAAGAACACGTTACTGTAAAACAGCTTAGTCTTTCCCAGCAGAAAATTCCCTTAAGCCTGATGACCAGCGATGCTGACTTGTGCTGACCTCTGAATCAGCACGAAATAGATACAGCTCCCTGTCCTTTCATGTTCCCAGTGCTCCCCAGTGTGGAAGGATGAGGAGTTGCTTGTCACTAGGAAACCAACAGAACTTCACACGGCACAAAGTTATGGGCAAAAGGGGGCTGTTCTTGGCAATTTGTTCTTGACACCAATTTCATCACAGTG
The DNA here is from genome assembly GCA_025447755.1 of Corythornis vintsioides. Classification (NCBI taxonomy): domain Eukaryota; kingdom Metazoa; phylum Chordata; class Aves; order Coraciiformes; family Alcedinidae; genus Corythornis; species Corythornis vintsioides. The sequence continues at coordinate 4,858 of JAOEGS010023618.1, read as the reverse complement.
GGTCAAGGACCAATGTGTTTCTGATGCCCTGCATGATAAATAAATTGACAGCCATGAGGTCTCTGCTAGACTCACCAAACCTTTTGGAACTTTTGGAACCTTTGGTTTCAAAACTGGTTTCTGAAGGGGTGTGTTTTGTGCCTGGCCCCCATCCCAGTCAAGCACCTTCAGACTAGAGTTCTGCACTCATTAGGATCAGTAGAGAGAGGAAGGATAAAGACTTCTGTAGCAAGACAAAATGAGCCATCCTGGTTATCAGTTTTCTTGATTGAGTGAAATTCTGAGGCATAATGGCACAAAGTGAGGTTCTTTGCTACCACTGCAAATGAAAGCCTGACCAAGGCAGCCAAGTGTGCCACGTCCCACACCTTTTCTGCATTGATTTGCAGCCAGTTTCCCTGGCCACAGGGAAATTCTGAAGCAAAACTTTGCTGGGGGAGATCTCTTCTGTGACTCATCTGTGCTTGGGAGGGGAGTTTCTTTTTCATTTCTGCATCTTGGAGAGGTACATCCTCTAGTGCCTCAGCAGCCTGAGTTTCTGATGCGTTTGGGCTGCTGTTACGAACAGCATCTGCCGGGCCGCTGGGGAGGGGTTGGGATTGTGCTCTGTGCAAGTGATATTAGGCGGAATCATGCTTTTAAAATATGCCTTTCTGTCTCCCTCCCCCACTTTCCTTTTTCCTCCCTCAGTGTTGTCACCTTGTAGTATTTTAATAGAAGGAAGCAGATATATCAAGGAAGTCAATAGCAGGGGCGAGGTGGGCGGGGGGGGCAGAGAGGAAGAGGAGGAAAATCACATCACAGCCCAGTCTGCCAGGGTAAACACTTGATGATTTCCTGTTATTGTAGCCTAAAATGTACTATGACATCATTTGCAGGCCTTCCAGAAGCACTCAGAAGGAGGAAAAGCCAGCATTCCCAGCCCGCCTCCAGAGTGAATCCAGGGGATTCAGACCCTATAAGGCAGCGAAGCTCTGCAAGCAGCAAAGACAGTTTCGAAAACCTTCTCGTTCTTGGCAACTACGAGATTTCACAAACAGGAAAAACTGCTTTTACTTTTCCTAAAGGGGAACCGTTTATGCCTCATGAAATATTGATGCCTTGAACCACGGTTACTTTAGAAGCAGAGCTGAAATACAAGAAATGCTTTTAGCTGAGGGCAAGCGCAGGGGAGCCCCTCACCAAAATAACATCAGTTCGTCAGACATCCACTTTTTTATAGTGCCCACTTTTATTCCAAATCGCTACAAAAAAAAAAAGGTCATTAAGTCAAAAGCTGTGGATTATATAAAATTGTCCAATATGGTATTAATTTGATTATTTTGAAAGGTGAAGCTATTCCTCAATATAGCAGAGATGGGCAGTGAAATGTTCTTCATCCTTTCCTGAACATTAAATCAAGAGACATTTACCCAAAATGTGAACAGCCAGGCCCTTCTGAGCCTGGAATTTGACCGAACGGGACAGATTTATTTCATAGTTACAGTTAATCCTGAATCATTGCACTCAGTCTGCACCTCTGTAAGAACAGAATGGGGTTCAAAGAAATGGGCTCTCCCCACTTTTCAGAGAGGGATAATCACCAGGCTGAGTCCATACCACCCCCTCCAGCTACCATTTCTTTGGGGCAGCCTTTCAGACAGACCACTGTGGGCTATCTGCAAAATTAAAGTTTTCCATGCAAGGTAACAAACTTCATAATTGCAGTGCTGTGTTTGTAATCATTTGGACTCATCCTCCCTTGCACGCTGGACTACTACTTGGCAAACATCACTAATTATTGGGCTAACTTCTTGCTCTTGAAACAGGAGAAATCAGTGTTTCAATGTTATACACATGAAAACTGAGGCAAGGATATTAAATGAACCCCTACCTTACAGAACAGAATGTGTTATCTTAATGTGGTCTTAAACCAAACATGTCTCCAAATAGTGTAAGAAAATTAGATTGGTCTTACCATGAAGTAGACTTTAAAAGTCAGAAGAATGTCAACCTGGAAAAGAACAACACAAAGTCAACACAGGTCTAGTAAATAAAACATACTTAGGATTGACATTAAAAAGAAACAAAATGGGCTTGCAGTTTACTGGACAAAAAAAAAAAAAAACAAAAAACCATCAAATAAAGTTTTGCTGTTACTGCTCTTACTTGGACTTACCGGAGTACAAAAGTGGGTTGTTCCTTATGAGCTATTTTTGGAGAACCAGGCCATTCAATTCTTCACCATGCCGAGCTCTTTTCAAAGCTATATATACAAGATGACTCTCACTTGTTAACTAATTTGCTTTTCATTCCCGGTGCTGCACCCTGCAGCACCGGGAACGAAAGTGAACTTGTTTATGCACAACTATGTCAGGACCTTGCATCCAATGAAATCAAGGGCAAGTTTCTGATGACAGCATCAGGAACCTGAATATTTATGCCCAGTTCTGCTGTGAGCAAGGCACCAGGAGAGCAACTTGCTCAGATACCACTGTAATAGCTGTGGGATGTCGAGGCTTTGGATTAACTTCCATTACTCTATCTCATCAGAGAGCTGTGGTTATCATGTGGGCTTGAAAGTGGTGGGAAGGAGAGGAGCTCCTTCTTCCAAGCATTGAATTTGCCAGATCTAGCATGTGGTTATTCTGTCACTGGGATTTTTGTGGAGTCTTATGTAAACATGTGGCTGCTGTGGCTTCTGTGCCCCTCGCTGCTTCCCTTCTCCGCAGGGCAGTTTAGTGGCACCTGCTTTTGGACACAGCTAGCCTTTGATGCTAAACATTTCCCATTTCAGCTCTATGGCTGATATGATGTCATATTTCCTGGGTATGACAAAAACAGCACAGTACTGTGGTGTAATCTGATTGGGATTTATTAAAATACTTTATCCACTGTGACAAATATGAAGTGATGTAGAGAGAAGATTAGTAAAGATGACAAAATAGAAATTATAGTTTATATTATGATGACAAGCTTGGGACAGCCACAAAATGTTACTGATTCCCACTGATATATACAGGATTATCTCTTCTTATAGCTGGGGTGAATCATCCTGGAAAATTTTACTCCTTTTATTGTGGAAAGCTAGGCAAAGCTAAGTGGAAGAGAGTCTGGAACAGCAATCAGGGCAGTAAATCCAGCTTTAAGACTCTGTAGGTATCAGACCAGAAACACATAAGCCTGGTAACACAAGGATACACTTCAGGAGTGGCTCTTTCCTGTGGTTCAAATGTATTTTAAAACTCACTGCTGAACTTGTTTGTCCCAGGCAGATGTCTCAAACATCGCCTGTCTGTGCCCCTATAGATGTATGCCAGATCAAATCTTGTCTCTGCTGAAGTGTGCTGGCGTTGAAGCATCAAGTCAGCAAAACTCAGAATGACCGAGGTAATCAGACAGAGATGTCCTTTCCCACTGCAGATGAAAACTTTACTGTCAGCAATCCAGAATGGTGTGGATCCAGTATTAGTGTTCACAGAAAAACAGCCTGTGTTCTGTTGCCTGTGTACCAAGCAATGTTCTGCAGCTCACCAGAGGTCCACAAAATGGGGATTTGGTAATACTGGATGACACTTTGTGGCCCCTCATAAACTACTTTCTCTGTTCCCATGATTCTGAAGTAGGAAACAAGAAAGCTACTTCCTGCAAGTATGGAGAGTAAAGAAGATTATTCTGCAAGACACAGCTCTTCCATGAATCAAAGCAGATAAAATTATGTGTCCTCTGGGAACACTGGCAACCTCTGGGTTTCTTACCTCCCTGAAGTGCTGTGGAGCAGCATGATGTGCTGTATCCACTTTTACCATCAGCAGTTCCCATTGCAGAATAATCTATGGCAAACACAAGCATGCAGGTGAAATACAGGAAACAAAGAAAAATCAAAAGGGCTGTGGTTTCTGCTCTCCTTACTATTGATTTTTCCTAACTAGAGTCAAGTAAAAAGTATAAATGGTTGTTGTACAGTTCAGCTGTGCAATTTTAACCTTGCTGGTGTAAATCCCCGGAGTGAACAGGAAGGATGGGTGTGAACTGAGGGAAGCCCTGTAATTACACATACATTAGGGTTTTTTCATAGCCAAAGGCAAATAAGGCCTAGGAAAGTTTCTTATCTGTTCATATTCCAACTCAAGCAGAAGATGGAAATCTGTGACAGTGGAGGGGAATAAACTCAACCAGCTTCTACTATTCTTTATTCAACTCCTAGAGAATGCAATGGAAACCTTACTAATAACAACTTGGGAGAGGTGAAGACAAATTGCTCCCTTTTCTTCTATTATTATAATCTGAAATAAAATCCTTGAACACCCACCTCATTGACTCCCATGACCAGATCAGTATCTCGGCTTAAACTTTTTAAAAAATACATCTTTTCATCTTCATAGTGCTGATACGTGTCTCATACTAAGGTGAAAAAACAACTAGCAAATGGCACAATTAAAAATGCCAGGCCTCGTGATTTATGAAATGCTTAAGAGTTTCTTGGAGACTGGCTTGTAGTTTTAGAGTACTAAATGGTGTGGACCAGTCCTTCAGGGAGAATATCTAATCTAGCATAAATCTTAAAACAAAAACTTCATCCAAAGGAGTGGTAGTTTAATCACATTCAGAAATACGGAGCTAAAGTTGCTGTTATTGTAACCCAGGAGCTGTATCAGGGGAGAATTTGGCATCCATTGGGTTAAAGGGAAGCAATATTGCCAGCTTTCCTGATTTAATCTTGAGGTTTTAATATCCTCAGCATTTTCTATGAATCTGAACTCCTGGAATTGGATGTATGTGGGTATCTCATATTGTTTTTTCTTTTCTTTCTTATCTTTCTTTCTTTCTTTCTTTCTTTCTTTCTTTCTTTCTTTCTTTCTTTCTTTCTTTCTAAATT
>JAOEGS010023617.1:53411-76507 GCA_025447755.1 Corythornis vintsioides | reverse complement strand
AGGGTCCTGCATTTGGGTCATAACAACCCCCTGCAGTGTTACAGGCTTGGGGAGAAGTGGCTGGAAAGCTGCACATCAGAGAAGGACTTGGGGGTGCTGGTAGACAACCGACTGCATATGGGCCAGCAGTGTGCCCAAGTAGCCAAGAAGACCTAGAGCATCCTGGCATGTATCAAGGACAGTGTGGCCAGCAGGAGCAGGGAGGTGATTGTACCCCTGTACTCGGCACTGGTGTGGCCTCACCTTAAGTACTATGTCCAGTTTTGGGCCCTTCACTACAAGAAGGATGTTGAGGTACTGGAACGGGTTCAGAGAAGGGCAACAAAGCTGGTGAAGGGACTGGAGAGTTTCTCCTATGAGGATAGGCTGAGGGAGCTGGGATTGTTTAGTCTGGAGAAGAGGAGGCTCAGGGAGGACCTTGCTGCTCTCTACAACTACCTGAAGGGAAGTTGTAGGAGGGTGGGGGTCGACTTCTTCTCCCAAGTTAAAAATGACAGGACGAGGGACAATGGCTTCAAGTTGTGCCAAGGGAAATTTAGGTTAGATATCAGGAGGAATTTCTTTACAGACAGGGTAGTTAGGCATTGGAATGGGCTGCCCAGGGAGGTGGTGGAGTCCCCATCCCTGGAAGTGTTTAAAAACCATGTAGATGTGGTGCTGGGGTACATGGTTTAGGGACCCTGGCAGTGTAGGGTTGGACTTTATGATCTTAAAGGTCTCTTCCAGCCAAATGATTCTGTAATGGTGTGAAGTAAATTTCATTGGTGAACAACTATAAAAAATAAGAGGAAATTATACTTAACTAATTTACTAAATAGCCATTTTGCTTTTTGGTTCATCTCTTTATTCTTGCTTATTTTAACCTTTTGAAAAACGATGGTTTGCTAATGCAAGTTCTCTGCGCAGTAGAAATACTGCTGTTTTACAAATGAAAACAGGTAGGGTTTTTTTCTATGACTTTGTTCTATCAGCAAGGTACATTCCACCTTTCTGTCTTTGATCTCAAAATCTTTTCCAGAAACAGAGATATAGAAGATCTCATTGTGTTTCTATATACAGTCTATGCTTGGCTAGTTATCCTGCCTATGTTTTTCTAAAAACACAGTGAATAAGTAAATTGAAAATTTATTTTTTTTTTTTAAGTTATTTTAAATATTTGTAGGTAATAAACATTTGGGTTGATCCATCTCTGAAAAATGTTACTGATAAAACATTCACAAGGAAAAAATAATTAGTCATCAATCATCTTTTCACCAACCAAGAACTTTACCTGTTCTGTGCTTTCTTGACTACTATTTTAAAGTGGCTAAGAAAGGGCACACTTAGAGAGTATCAGCTAAATGCCAAGTATTATTTTGCTATTGATCTGGGAAAAAAGAAAACAGTATTTATATTCACAACCCATCAACCAAAACAGATTTGCATCAAGACTTTTAGAGGGATTGAGAGCTAGAAGAACTATGCTATTAAGACTTGCCTGTTAAGCAATCTGCCTTGATTCTTCCCAGGCAAGGGAATGGTCATGCTAAATGCTATCTCTAGACATTCAGTAGTAAAACATCCTCCCTCATAACACCATGTGCACCTTAACTGTATAAACACACACCATGTACTCCGGTGATCATTTTGATTCAGGTGCCAATATGTGGAAAGGTCTTCCAAAGTAGAAAAATGGTCCAAATTGTCTATTGAGTGAAAAACTGTTTGGTCCAGCAAAAAATGGGGATTAAAAGAGATAACACACAGTGCCTACAAGAATAATCTCTAGTGAGCTATAGAAATAGTGCCAATTAGCCAATTAACTGGAAATATGATCAGTAGCACTTATCCAAATTTAATTTTTTCAGACACAGCATACGCCAAAATTTATCCTGTTGGAGTTTGTATATGTGTGAATTATTATATTCAAAAAAATAATAATATTCTTTCCATAATATGTTTTCATATATACTTGACCATGATTACCAGCCATATAAAGCACAGAATCTTGCTAAAAATTTGACCCAGAAGAAAAATAATGTTACAACTAAGAAGTTTGAAATTATAGGTTTATCTCCTTGCATTTCTTTATTTGTCCACTTATCAGCTAAATTTATTTCATGTTTAAGTGGAGTTTTCATTGCATGAGGAATTGATTTTTTTTAAATTTGCTATTGAATTAGATTAATTTGACATTAAATCATGTGTCATTTGGCAAAAAAAACCAAGCTTGTTTTACATTTCTGTATAAGCATTTTCTATTTACCTTGCAATAAAAGAAATGTCTTCTATGCTCCATGTTGCCACTTTCTGAGTGTGCTGTCCAGTATTGTATTGACAGTTCTTCTTACTAGTTAAATGCATATTTATATGTTTTCAGAACAAATTCTCTGTACTTTTGCAGTGGGCTGTGTATTTACACTATATTTTACTCTCTTATAGGTCAGAACAGCCAGCCATAGAGGATTCAAGAAAAGCATTCAAAAAAGCTTTATCAAGCTTTGTTCTATATATTATAAAGGATTTTTTCCAAACCAAACAGATGTACTATATCGGACACTGTTGTTTAAACACCTAATGATACATGATTTGGGTCACCAAAATCAAACATATTAAAAAAAGTAAAGTATATTTGACAGTAATTACCTTTGCTTACAAAAGTTTATTACATACAATCTGCATATTTTTGGGCTTAAAAGTGTCTTTTTCCCAGAGGGCTTTTACAAATAAAGAAGAGAAAAAAATCTGATGAGTTATTGACCTGTCTCCAACACTCCTCTAAGTGCACCATAGGCATTTCTATAGGTCTTTAAACGTTAGCTCAGTTTTCCAGTTTCTCCATAGACATAAGAATCCAAGCCTTGGTGTCATCAAGCTAAAGCAAACAAATAACAACAACAACAAAGTTTGCAGTCTTCACCATGAGGCTGAAGGAACCATCAGTGCCAAAAGGAATGTAATAGATGATGAGAAAGTGGACAACATACGTACAGTGGATTGAGCACTTGTTACTTTCCCTCCTGAAATGAAAAGCAAAGTAATTAAGGAACAAATTATGCAAACAGGTTTCAGAACATTTAGGTACTAGATTTTGCTGCAAACTTGTATTCTGTTGCACTCAGCAAAATCCAATCTTTTAGACAATGGAATCCCTTGTGAGAGTTGCAATCACAAAATAGGTTCCCCATGCAGACATAAGTAAATTGGGGATTTTATGATGATATCTACAGCAACGCACATGCCAAATACTCATATTCAGCTTGTAAATGAATAGGAAATTCCAAAAGGCTATGTGGTTTTATGCCTTAATCCTCAAAAAGATTTAGACTGCAATAGATGTCTTGAGTCACAATCACAAATATTCTTCCTGGAACAAAGAATGAAAGCTAGCCCTTGATGTTTTTCCCAGATGAAAAAAGCAGTCTTTTGCCAAGTATCTCAATAGTGTTTTTAGACCACAGCAGTCCCTTAAAAAGTTCTTCTAAGAGGAAATCTGCAATGGACTGGTGGTGGCAACACATCACAGGACCAGAAGGGAACCAGACTGGGTTTCTTTGGACCCCATTTGTCCTAATTGGAACAGATCCATTGTGCATAGTTTAATGCAAAAATATCAGGTTAGTAGGGGTGAAAGATTTTGTGGCCTAGGATTATGTCTCAAAAAATGCATGAAACAAATATTCCATGAAGTAAGGGTTGACATCTTCATTCTGATGATAGCACTGTAGTTTGTACTAGACTAGATATGAAATTTTAGCCCTATATTGAAGATTCAGGCTCACATCTTTGGTATAATACTCCTTAAGGACTAAAAAGCAATGATTAGTAGACTTTTTAAATGTTAGCAGAAAGTTAGAATTTAGATTCCTCATTGTGTTTAGCCAAAAGACAATATTAATTTCTGGTTCTTGCCAATAATCCTTCCATTTTTTTATTCCCTGGGTAATATTGACACTTTAAAGTTTTTCAACATATTGCAGCAACTGAGGAAATAGAAGTTAAACATAATAATTCACTTCAATATAATAAATTAATACTGTAATAAGTATTAATTTGATAAATAAGTAATAATTTGATAAATAAGTATCTTCTCAAGGGAATCAGTGGAACTTACAGATAAATTCAGGTGCACACACACACACAGGGTTTAGGTGTCTAAATTAGTGCCATTTTAGTTGTGCTAGACAGTACACCTCTGGCTGTCAATTCAGAATGATGGTTATATCCTCTAAGTTCCACATCGCACCTACCAGCTCTGTGCAAATTCTTGGAATACCGTAAGACATTTGAGATGTCCTTATGTGCCTATGTCTGAATATTTTAATTGAGAAAATCATCTGAATTGCTGTTTACACTTCACTGTAAGTCAGTGAAGTGTTAGTCAGTCATACATGGTTTACATCTCAGCTGACTATAATGTTATTTGTGACACATGCAGAAATCTACAGCTCAGTTAGGTTTCCAGGTCCTATCTAAAAAAGGGTGGGTTCCTGTAAATCCTCTGCTTTGTTCTTCAGCCCTACATGGATGCCTTGGATACTCTTGAACATCTCAAATGTAACTGTAAAGATCTTTAATAGTGTTGTTTATCATTGTCAGTGACATAGACAGCAGGATTGAATGTACCCTCAGCAAGTTTGCCAATCAATAGAAGCTGTGTAGTACAGCGGACACACAAGAGGGAAAAGATGCCATCCACAGGGACTCTGACAGGCTTGAGAGGTGGGTCTTTGCAATATTCATGAAGTTCAACAAGAACCAATTTCAAGGTTCTGAACATGGTTCAATAAGACTAAATGGAAGTTTCTGAACATGGGTTGGGGCAATCCCAAGCAAAAATTACAGTCTGGGTGGAGAATGTATTTAAGCAGCCCTGTATAGAAGGACTTGGGGCCTTGGTTAATGAGAACGCCCACCTGATAATGTGTGTTTGCAGCCCAGAAAGTCAATCGCATCCACAGCTGCATCAAAAGAAATGTGACCCGCAGGTCAAGGGAGGTAATTCTGCTCTTCTGCTCTGGTGAGACCCCACCTGGAGCACCGAGTTCAGTTTTGCTGTTCCCAACAAATAAGGGACATATTGGATCAAGTTCAGAAGAGGGCCACAAAGATTATCAAGGGGCTGGAGCACCTCTCCTGTGAAGACAAACTGAGACAGTTGGGGTTGTTCAGCCTGGAGAAAAGAAGGCCTAGGAAGACCTTATTGCAGTTGTCCACTACCTAAAGGGAGCCTACAAGAAAGTTGGAGAGGGACTTTTTACACGGGCATGTAATGGTAGGACAAACAGTAAAGGCTTTAAATATTAGGAAGAAATGCTTTGCTGCGAGAATAGTGAAACACTGGAACAGGTTGCCCATAGAGGATGTAGATGCCCCATCTCTAAAGAGTTCAAAACCAGGTTAGATGGGGTTTTGAGTAACTGGATCTAGTGGAATGCCCATGGCAGGGAGGTTGGAACTGTATGATCTTTAAGTTCCATTCCAGTCTAAACCTTTCTATGATTCTATGAAATTACACTAGGTACCTTTGTTTCAGCATAGAACTGAAGACTCTGACTGATGATTTTATCTATTAGCTAGAGAATTTTGAGAACATTTTTTTTTAAGGTAGAGAATAATAGAGTCAGTGAGCATTGCCACAATCACCACTCTTCCAAATAGAAGTGTAATCTTACCTGAAAAGGATGGAACTCTGATCTGGGGACTTGCAGTCCCATCTCCTCCTTCACTTACTGCACAGATCTCTATGATGTAGACACCAACATCAGGAAGAAGTACCACTGCAGAGGTTTTCTGTGTTTCTATAACCTGACTGTTGCTCTGGCCTTCTTGTCTAAATAATACCTATAAAGTAGATAGCAGTCACAGTGGTAATTTATGTTATGTACCAGACATTTTGTGTAGATAGCACAGTCACTGAAATGTTATCTGTTTCATGCTTTCGTTAAGTATTTAATGACATTTCATTTGAACAGTCATATGCTCTTATTCTCCCCTCCCCCCAGTGGCTTAAAAACACTAATAGCAAAGTGTATTAGCAATTAATTAATGTGAAAAGACATTGGTTATGAACTAGAGTGAAGATACAGCACTTGCTCTCTCTAGCTTTAGCAGTTGCAATATTTTTTTTCTCCAAAATTTCTTAAAAATGTATTTTTGGTTTCATTTCATTCGAATTCTTACCCCAAAATTAATGTATATATTCACATTTTAGGCTCAAGAATGCACCTTCAAATATAAAGGAAACACTCTATATTGTGTTCTTACTGTGTTTACATTAGCCAGCTAAGTCAACTGAGAACAGCTCAGACCTTTCTTGGCATCTTCTGTGAAACTCAGCTGCTAGTGTATGGTATGTGTGAGGAAAGCAAGTGAGCTCAAAGATGACTTTTTAGTTCTTCTCTGTAAGAACTGCTATTCCCAGACAAAATTGGAAAGGTTAGAGAGATGTAAAAAACCAGAGTAGTCAGCTCAACTTTTTTCAGATTCTAAACTATTCTGTTACAGGTTAGAGCTGTTACGGTTTATTTGAAACATTTTACACTTTCTTGATGTTATTTCCTTATGTATCAGAGGGAATATCATATTGTAGTCAATAGAAACAATCATATATATGTTTCAAAAAAACCCCAACCCAAAATATCTGTAAAAACATTGAAAACAGTATTCTTTGATTTGTAAGACTGCAGTGAATTCCACTGCTTTTTATAACTTGTTATTTAAAAGTGAATCTGGATTTTATGCTTTAAAACTTGAAAATTTTAAATGTTATCATCACTGATCATTGGACATCACCAACATGATCACAAATCAGTATTTGTGTTTCTGCTCCATAAAAATATTAATTTTAATGCCAATGCAAGATGCATCATTCTTCTGTGTTTCTCTAAATCCCACTACATAGTTAAATTGAAGCGTTAGCAGGAATTTCATTGCAGACTGGTCCTACTAATAGCCACTTCTGCCTTAGATATGATGAACTGATCCCCTTAGAGCTTACTCAGTTTACAGTCAGTAATTGAAAATCTCAACACAGAAAATATTGGGATATTTTGCCCTTTTCAGTGTTATTTATTGCTTTTCATGGTGAAAATGGATTTCAAACAGTCTGTATAGCATTCTTAACACAGAAAACAAGAAAGGAAAAGCACAACAAGGAAGATGAGTAGTCATTTGGAAGAGACAAGGTGGTCAAGGAAGGGGAAGCACTGACCTTGTATCCCATTACATCAGATTCATTAGCTAGAGGTCTGACAGGCTCCCATCCAAGGGACACATGAGAACCATCCTGTATCCAGATAATATTGCTTGGTGCTTGACTGGGAGCTGAGGAGAAAAAATGTGTATATAAATATATTTTATATGTATTTTCTTTAAAACTTAAATAAATGTATTTCAGTCTTTCATGACACTTTGAAGTGGTTGTGCTAGTAGGCTCTCATCATAAACTAGAATTTTTTAAGATTTTTTTTGTTTGTTTGTTTTTGTTTGGTTGTGGTTTTTTTATCAGAATTTTAATTTGTATTGTATTTGTGGTGTCTCTTCCTTCTTTGTCAAAAATATTGCTAGGGAGATAACCTTAGTTATGAACACAAAGTCATATGAATTCATATCTAAGTATCAAAGCAAAGCCATGAATCAAAACTGTACATGATTCCTGGTTATTATACACTCATTAAAGGAAAAACCAAGAGGGCAGATGTTGCTCCCCTAATTCTCCCTTTGAGAAAAGCTACTGAGATCACTTACGGGACTTCTTGGTTGCTGCACGCACAGCAGTGCTAGGTGGTCCATACCCTGCAGCGTTGTATGCCCTCACTGTTAGGTGGTATAATGTGTTTCCTTCTAATCCTGTCAGGAGGATGGATGACTCATTTCCCTCAGTTTTGACCTTTTCTGCCGCTTCTTCCTGCTCCATGTCCTTCCAGTAGCCAACCTACCAACAAGTGACCAAAAATTAACATTGCCATGTGGGAAGTCCCTGCTTCCAGAAGCTCACACTTGTTATCTTGTGGAGGGTAATTTGCCATTTCTGCCTTTTGTCTGATCATCAGGCCCTTTTAAATATGGATTTTCAACATAACCTCAGAACCAAGCAATTCTCACTTATCCAAGATGGTGAAACTCAGAATATCACTATATTACCTAAAGCATGTTGAATTACTTTATACTAACATGAGAAGTAACTACAAGATGTAAGAGCAGAGGATGAAACTTGGCAGGGGTCAAAATTATTTCAGAGAACTCAAGGAGAGCTTATCCTCTGATAGGCCACCAGATTATCTACCTTCACCCTGGAAAGCTCTGACCACATCTGTTAAAATTTTTTGTGAGCAATATTCCCATCCTGGCCCTGTGCAACTCAGAGCCATGAGATTTCTTAACAGTGTAATGAATAGGAAATGACAGAACACTGAAGGAAATCTTGTGTTCATCTGAAAAATCTTATTTGAAGAAGAAAATAGATTCAATTTTAGTTCTTGGAGATAAACAGGTTTCTGGTAAATCAAATTTTGATAGCATGCTTATGCTCTTCCTTTTCAGACATAAAAACCCTAAAAGATATTTGGTAGTCTTTAGTTCACATTTCTACTATCTGGGATTTATAATAATCTCAAATTATAGAGCTGATCTTGAAATTTGGTTTCTTTCCTCAGAGATCAAGTATTTGTAGGGCATAACTGAAAAAAAAAAGAGCAGTAGTGTGTCTTTTCAATATATCTAGGTGACCTACACAAGTAAGGTAATTCCCATGGGCCCCCCATTTTCTGTGGCAGGAGATGCCACTAACATGCCATTCAAATACCTGCATTCAGCTAACCATTATTCATGATGAGAACTACTTGAATTTATTTCATATTTCAACCTTTTCCGTGAAGATGGTTATTTCATAATAAGTTATTCGTATTATATCTGGATAACGTTTCCTCTGAGAAAAAGATCATGGACAATACAGAACTCTTGTGAATATATTCCAGAAAATTATGAACTAAAAAAAACAAGGGTTCCTAGAAAAATAAGACCAGTAAATACAATACTGACCTTTCATAATTTCACTAGGACTGCCATATAATAAATAAATTAAATACTAGAAAGGTCATATCTTCACTTGAGTCAAGTGGTCTGTTATCTTTGATTGAAGGTATATCAGTCTGTGCTAAGTCAAAGTCTACTCTTTCAATTGTAAAATTCATGTCAATACCTTTGTTTGAGTGTGTGCCTGCATTATCTCATGTCAAAATGCTGTTGTTTTAATTCTTAAATTAATTGCATCTCAGTTAGCATATCTAACTGTAGTCATCACGTGTTGAAAAGTGTGATTCACCAATGTATTTTGCTAGCTGAATGCTTGACCAGCCCTGTTGGTGTCTGAAGTAACATCTAGGCAGATCTTTTTGGAAAGAAAAAAAAATCAACAACCATTATTAATACACCAGGATTAAACCTCCAATGTTTATTATCTCTTGGACAGTCAGATTCCTTTTCAACTTGCAATGCACCTTTACAAACTTGACACTACAATGATGAGACCCACTAAACACTTCATGAACAGGCAGTGAGAGACAGCACTTGTCCTGGAGAATTTGTTGTGGCATAATGGCCCAGGTTGCTGTGTGATATGAATGCAGGCTCATTTAGTATGCTTTGGGAAAAAGGTTAAGATGCTTACACTTGTGCTATCTCTGGGGTGAAGGTCTGTTGAACTGACACACCAAAATGGCTGAAGGAGGGAAGCTTGTGAATATAAGATAGTCCTGTTTCAGCTAAAATAGCAAAAGCAAGCAACTTGGACACAGATTTTGAAGGCTATAATGTTTGAGTGAAGAACTTTGCACAATTATCTGCAAAATGCATATTAAAATGTACACCCCTAAATAAGGTAATGAGCCTACTGAATATATGCTAAACATATATGTCTATGTTACTCAACTCTTCATCAAAATAATTCTAGACATCACATAAGAGGAAAGTACAGATGGGATAAGGATATAAAACACCATGAGGGGACTACCTGTCAGAGGGGGGGTGGAGGGAAGATAGAGGTTGGAGGTTGGAGAACACTGAAGATGTCACACAGATGTTGGTGGGACGTACTCTTCCTCCACCCAAGACAGGGATACTTTCTTGGAAATAATTGTGCCTTCAATTTATAGCCTAACTTCTGCTAGTATTGCTATTACATATTAGCACTATTGCAAAGACTTGCACTTCCATCTTTGCCAGGTGTTACCCAGGAATTGCTAACTCAAGCTCAATTTTTCAGTTAGTGCATTTATCAATGGCAATTCCCATTATATTGTATCTGTTGCTTTAATAAATCAAACCTAACTCTTAATCTGTCTCAGTGAAAGTCCTTAGTGGAGCTCTGAAAGTCAAACCTTGACATTGCAGAACTGATACAATCTCTGACAAGAAAACATCAAACTCAAATTTTAAGTAGCAAAATGGGTCTCATTGTTTATGGGCACACCACATCTCATGTGAATGCAATGTATAAGTAGATAGACCCCAGCTTTAGCACTGAAACTTTTTTTTTTATAAAGTAGTTGAGAAAACCTGCTTTTCCAAACGTTGTTAGGACTACATAGTTACTAAAACCTGATGACTGTGGAAGAAAGCTAGGGGGATAACTTAGACCTTTTGATGTTTTTCCAAAAAAACAAAAATACCATTACCGTGTAGACATAATTTTCTGTTCTATTGTAAAATGATAAAGTACATCTAAGAAAAAAAAAAAATCATTGAAAAGAGATAGAAATAAATCATTATGTCAGTACATCTTCCCTGAAAATGGCATTTGAGATTTTGTAATTTTTTAATCTTTTTGTTGTTGTTGTTGCAGGTTGATCTTTTTATTGTTAGTCAAGCTCCTATCTCTTGTGGGAATTCCAATGACAAAAACACAAGCCGTGTACTCTATGCTTAAGTATTAGCCTTGGTTTTCTAGAAAATAAATAAATAAACAGAAAAATATTTTCTTCCATCCCATAGTTCTTTCCCTTCCCTAATAATAGTGAGTGACAAAGATTGACTAGGTGTGAAATGGATTTTATAACCCTCAGGTTACGGATTCTAAACAAGAAATATGAAGTACAACACTATATTTTTTGTACCTTTCTGACAAAGTTTTTAAGCTACTTCTATTTTATCAGAGTGTTGCTGGCATATATTTAGTAAAGTCAGGCGGACAGCTGACAAACCTGATTGAAATCAGGAATAATATGTGCTTTGGAAGATACAAATAAGTACAGCAAACCTTGCATAAAACTCAAGTGACATAACAGTTAACACTGTCTTTCAGGGATGACATTGTGAAATTGGACAAGTTACTTTGCCTTTCATTAGTACTTAGTACAAAGAGCAAACAGGGCTGGGGTGAAAATGGGTCACTGCAAACTTGACCATATGTGGTAAAAGTAAATATTTCACTATTTCACTTCTGTTATTACAGCCCAGACATTCAAATACTGAAAAAAATGCCCCTTTCTTCTATAATGCTGTTGATAAAAAGCCAGGAAATGTGAAAACTGTGTAGGCGGTTGTCACTGTTGTGCTTATTGCAGGCAGAATACAAACCGAGATATGAAGAGAGTCGCTAGTCAGATTATTTTGCATACAATGTAAATTGAAGGCAACATTTTACATCTGGTCCACAACAGTTCTACAATAGGAAATAAATGTTAAAGAAAAAATAAATGAAAAAAAAAAAAAAACAACTTTTTAATTAAGTCACTGGATTTCTGGATTAATTTCTGGATTAAAACCAACAACTTTTTAATTAAGTCACTGGACTATTTGTGGATTAATGGAGTACTACAGGCTATGTTCTGCACTGTACTATATATGATAAAACTTTTAGAATCAGTTTTAAAATTAAAATAGATTTCAGAGAAGCTGAAGAAAGTAATATGGAAAGCATAAAGATCCTCTGTACTTACTTGCCTTTTTGAGAGGGGAGTTCAACCCCAGTGTCTTGCTACAGTGTCCTGTTTTGCACTGATGTGATACTTTAAAGAGACACGGTCTTTTTTTTTTTCTTTTTGTCTGTCTATTACAGGTCCCTGGCTTGAAATATTTACTCTGTAATCTTCATGCTAAAATCTTAAATTGGTGTCCATCACAGTGAGAAGCCAAATTAGTAATAAGGTTCAATGTTAATAACCCCTGCTGTGTCAATAACAATTTCTAAATTAATCCCTAAGAAGATCATAAGAGTCAAAGAACCGGTGACTATTACTGTTGGAGTGAGAGTATGCTGAACTCCAAAGGTCTAAACACTTTCCAAGTCAAGAAGACCACCTCTGCAGAGGGACTGCTGTCCAACCTGTATCAGCCATCAATCATTGGGACACATCTGTAGAGCTAAGGGAAATGTTATGTGACAAGCAGATAACTGCAGAATCCATCCAAGTTATGAAAGAGTAAGTTCCTGGGGAAATAATTTTCACTTTTATAAATAACATATATTAAAAAAAAAAAATATGTGAAAGAAAGTTAATACAACATTTTGAGAATCAATGTGATTAATGTACTAAAACTGAAAAGAGTAGGTCTAATTTAAAAGACCTCAAGATATGTGAGAGGGAGTAACAAAACAGCCACCTTTCTAGAGAGACAAAGATGGGGTGTAGCAAGTAAATTATTTCAGAGGATAAATGGCTCCCCTGGAATTTGAAGACAAAATTTAGTAGCAAGGGAAACACTTCAGCGTGGAAAGGGAGAACATTTGCAAAGAGAATATAATCTCTATCAGATACAGTTTTTCTCTCTATATATGGCATTTCTAAAGGTATTTTACCTTTTTACTTTTTGGTTAGATATAACTTTTTCTTCTGCAATCCACGCGCAAAGTGATAAACACATTTAACATAAGGAAGGAGTGGGGATAAAGTACAGTGACAGAGAGAACTGACAGAGGATTTGCAAAGTTCAGCATGGAGACATATAGGAAAGAGACCCTGACAAATGAAAGACCTGGGGGGCATGCTATAATCACAGCCTGTTTGACCGATAGAAACTCCAACATAGGAGAGTCTATGTTTCAAGAAATTACAGCCAAAAAAAAAAGCTAATTGTATCTAATCTGGGGGGGGGGGAAATGTGCTGTCCTGGTCATGGATGCCCAGACAGAGGCTGTGTTGGAGAGTGTGGTGTCTCTGGTGCTGCCTGGCCACCTATGTTTCCTTCCTAAAGGACATCAGTTATGGTCTTCAGCTCTCAGACCTTGCCCAGACACACTGCAAGGGAAACCTCTGTGCTAGTAGGTCTAAAGACAAAATGCCTTTAGATATTCATGTGGTTGTTATTTGCCTTAGATACATGCTTAGCTTCTTTTCATTGTTATTGTAGAGAATCAAGAGTCGTCACTCTCTAAAGGACTAAAGCATGTCAAATAACACACACTCCAAAATCAGTAGATTAAGTCTAGCTGAGCTATTTCAGTTATTAGAAGCAGCAGAGCTCCACAAGGTCTGAATGGTTGGTGGTAACCCCAAAGGATACATCTAGTCCTAGACCTGATCTGTTTCTGGAGGCTGTATACTGGATCCAAAGTTACAAGTAGATCCAAAAGTGTGAGAAGGTCATTTGCCAGTCCTCTTTCCCAAGTCAGGAAGGGCTGTCTCTAAACAGAGTTTTATTTGTGAACCATGAGGCTGCTGCTTCCCTCCCTGACATAGGACCTTTTATGATCTTCACAGCAGATGTCCCTCAGCCACTGCAGGATTAAAGCAAATGGATGGCAGAGGTGTTTTCCTTTCTCTGTGTTGATTGGTCTCAGTAAAAATCAAGTTTGAACTGGTCACTCAGAGATGAAAACAGTCAATACCTAATCTTCCCCAGACTGTGAAAGAGGAATGCTTGGCCACTTGCAGTTCTTTCAGCTCTTTTTGAAGTATCAAAGACATAAGAACTGCTGTTTTCAAGCACAAATAAATAAAAGATGTTCTGGTGCTACAGCTGTGACCGTTGTTCTACAGCTAGTCATATATATGCTAAACTGAGTATAATTTCTATTGAAGGTTCACTACTGCACATGTTAACAGAATGTAATGCTAGCAACAGCAACAAGACTTCTCATTATAATCTGTGTTCATACCTCAAATCCCTGTGGTCTTCCTAGACTTTCTTTAATATGTTTCCACGCAACAAGAATCTCTGATACAGACAAACTTGTAGCTTTGACATCGATGGGAGCAGCAGTGGGTTCTGTATTAAGAAAAATTGAAACAATAAACTTCCACTATAACAGCTTGTATTTATCAAAAACACTCAATCTAAAACTGTCATTTACTTCCTTCACAAGAAGGTATGACACTTATGGGGAATATGAAAAACTGAACAAAATGAAGACATTATTATTGTTGTATTTCTTTATTTGTGTCATGCTACATCAATATCTCATCACTGATGATATAAAAGTGATATAAAGTGACAGAATCTCTTGTCTATTTTATTTTTTTTAACTTCAGTATTTGTAAATGTCCTCTCCTCGACACACCTCATTCATGCCCTTGATCAACATAACTTCAGCAGTAAATGGAGCATTAATTCACTTCCTGGCTTTTTAGTGCCATTCTGTCAGCACAAGCTGAGCGATATCTTGTGAGGGTTCTCAGTCAATCCTTCTCTGGGGTTATACCAAGTAGGAAGTGATACCCAGACTGGCAGTGAAATGTTATATAACAGAAAATTTTAGGACTCTTTTATTAGATCCTTGAAGCCACAAACATGGTTTTTAGGGCATGCCATCTTCTCTCTGCTGTGAAGCATTTACTGTTTTGGGCCTGGGATGTACACTTGTCTACCTAGGATTTTTCTCTCCAACGACTTGTGTTCTTACCATTGACCCTATGTCCATGTTCCTATCTCAATGTTATTCATAGGACAATCTGAAGTCCCGACCTCCTGGTTGTCTGAAGCAGAGGACTCTCCCTACCATCCAAGCAGGGAAGGTGTCTTTCAGCACTGCTGGCATTCATACAGGGTATACACTGGAAGCTTAGGGCTATAGAGTGGTTTATGCATCATACCTGTCCAACAGTGTTGCCATAGGCATGTTTTACTTTGTATTTTCATATCACTGAACACTTACTTTACAGAGGTCAAAATTCTTTTAGTGATTGGGAAGTTGGGTAAATATATATATAGATTTGCCATGAGAGGTCATTAAGCATACCACCAGGTTGTATCACTAGTTAGTGCATTGGGAGTGAAGAATGCCCAAAAGTTGTCACATTTCAAACTGAGACATAAGTAAAGGAAATATTTTGAATCATTTGCTTTATTGCCTAATATTATTGAAAAATTACTTAAACTATGGAGACAAAGCATGAATGTAGACTGTTAAGCACACAATAGGGGCATTTCTCTACCATTCTGGTGTAGTTCACTTGCTCAGCAAAAAGGTGAATTCCCATTTTCCCTGCAGTCACATAGCTTGTGATTTCTTCCTTAGCCTAATGTTCCTCATTACATTTCTAATGTGCTGATCTGCTCTAGAAGGACAGGAAAAGGTATTGGATTTTATGTTATAGGAAGGGACATCAAAGAGATATCTGAAAAATGTAGGGGTTTTGTTCATTTAACAGGTTACAGAAAACAACTTTCTTTATGGAACCAGTCTGAGTTAAAATGATACATTTTTCTTATTGATCAAACTGCTTAGTAAGATGCCTAATACAAGCCTTGACTCATTAGCTATTTTCCTTTTTCTGATCATATTGCAGGCTGGCACTGCTGCCATGCACTTTTACTCTGATATGGCTTGTATTAATATTTCATCCTTTTTTATGTCAGATTTTTAACATTTGCAGATCTTTTTGATCTTTTTTATTTACTTCTAAAGAAAAGAAGCATTTCTGATGTGTTGCAAAATGATGTTCACTAAGTATTACTAATAAATATAAAATATATATGGAACTTTTCAGGTAACAAAGAATAATAAAAAATATCTCCAGAAATAAGTTTCATGATCTTCTGAATTCAGTACTGAGTAAATTGTGCTATGAAGAAAAATATTCCTCATAGTGTGATTTTCTGTTCAATAGTTACATGCTGCTTTCTATTCTGTGTTCTACAATGATTTGTGTGGAAAAAGCTATTTTCTAATTTTTGTATTATTGAAGCAATTACCTTGTTGTCAGAGAAGATGCAGTGGGATAAATAATTTGGGATGTACAGAAAATGTTGGTTGGCAACCTTTACACTTTCTATAAATGTAGAAATCATTTCTTCTTCATAGCATTCACTAAGGATGGTTTATATATTGCTCAGAATAGAAACACAGAATTTTCTGATTTTTTAAAAAATTGTTTTCAACAAATAGATTAGAAATAGTTTGGATTTTTTCATGTGAAGAAAAAGTATTTCTTATATATCTAGAAATTATTCAGTGCAGTTTCACTGATATTAGACACTGAGAATGTAAGTGTTCAGAAAAAGAAGAGAAATTATATATTTAGTATATATGTGGTATATTATGACTCTCTGAAAGTTTATAGAGACTAAATAGCATTTTTTTTATTTGGTTCAGATAAGATGAGGACCATATATTTTCTGTTGATATAATACAGTGGTTTACTCCAATGTCATGCTTTATTCTGTGTGTCTAAAACTAATGATAAGTTTGGCAGGTTCATTAGGCTTTTCTATAATGGTCACTGATGTTATGATCATATTCTTTTGTTAATATCTTGGCATTATGCTAAACTTATAGGTGTTTGTCTGAGGTCATACTGCTTGGAAAAAAAAAAAAAAAAAAAAAAGACCAACATCTTTAATGGTCCTTTTAATATTCCCTGATTGAACTAAACATGAATCATGACAAATTCTCAAAAGGCTGTGTGCAATATTCATGAAATATTATTTTTTCTGTGTGCTCCAATCATACTTTAAAGAAATATGTTCAATCCGTAGGTCTTTGGGATGGCTATAAAAAGCATGAGAAGGAATTACAGTAACTGCATTAATCTAATGGTCATTGAGGGAATCCTGAATTTTTATATTGGCAAGTAAGAAAAAGAAGAGTTAGTTACTAATCCCCATTGTGTTCTCCCAATTCATGATAGTAAGTTGATCTCTTTTTCTCAAATATTCATCCTGAAAGACTTCGACATAATCAAACTTAAACAGCAAGTCCAAAGGCCTATTCATGTTTATGTTGTTTTAACTCTACTGTGGGAAAGACCCTCAGTCAGGACTCTTCACACAATCACTTAATATCCATCCACTTTTCATTTTGACTTCAGAAAGGTTTTTTACATGTTTTCCTAATTCAACATCTGAGCTCTTATTTGAAGCTAAGAACCTCAGTTTGTGTAATTCCATTAAGACTCCAGACAGTTCCACATAGATTTTGATACTTCAGACAGAATCCATGACTGCATAATTTATTTTTGTGGAAAAATCTACAATAGAGATGTAACAGAAGGAAAGTAACAAGGAATTGCCTCTCTTGTGTCAATCTGGAGGTAATGAAAGTGATAGCATTTGCTCCTTTGCTGGAAATAGCCATAGGGACTATCTTCCAAATAAGTGAACCTCCAGTATACTGTTTCCATTACAGAGAAAAGCCAGGAGATGTTATGCTCAGCTCCACTTCCCTTCCTGTTTGATGTGTTTACTTCATTTGGGTACTCCACCAGATCTATGGTGGCATGACAACCTGCAGAATAAGACTTTCTCCAGAATCTTGTGCTGGATAGGGAAAAAAATGTCTGATTTCCAGAACACGAAAAATGACATGATTGGTTGTTTTCTACACAGGTCCTCAGATATTTCACTTTTCCTCAAATGCTTTCTAGTGCCACCTTCTCTCTTATCAGTGTCTTTGTATAGGATTTTAGAACAGAGAAAAATCAGAAAGACAAGGAAGTGATCTACCAGAGAAGCAGTGATTAGGCAGTGTTGATGTCTGACCTGGACCTCTTTTATTTAGTGATGAAATACTCTTACTTGTCAGATATATATTCTGAATCCTGCTTCTGCATACTTGCTCACAATATACATCCTGCTGTAGGTCTCCCTTCTACATGGAATAACCTGGATTTATTACACAGTGGAGTGTCACATGGGAATGAGCTGCCTGATTCTGTGTAGACTTTTTCAGGATGTTACATGCACGTGGCTCTCTTACCTTAGCATACAAGTAGAACTCGGATAAACAGACATAATATTCAGGCTTTGTTAAATTAGAAGTTTAAGTGTTGCCATCTTCAAGAAAATAAATGGCTCATATCCACCAAGAAATGTGTCAGCACCTGAGAAGGGCATGTACCTATTATATTAATTGCACATCTGACTTCCCCTGGGGGCTAATCAATATAATGCTTAATAAACACAGTTGGGATTATGATTTTGCTTTTTAAAAACTCAGTAGAGACAGCTCTTGTTGAACTTTTACAGGATCTCTCCAGGTGGATCAACTGCAGAAACAGGAAATAATTAACTGTAGTTTACAGCTAATATTCTGAATTAATAATTTTCAGATTCACCTAAAACCCAATAGTTAATCTTTATCTGTGAAATGAACCAAAGGACTTCACTTCATGAATGTTAGATTTTAACTAAAGACATGAAGGCTGTAGTTAAAATGTGTAATTGCATATTCATTCCTCTAAATGAAAAGGAAAGGGTAATTTATTTATTTGTGAAAAGCAAGGGAAGATGGGACTAACCAGAGCAATCCTTCACTCTGCACTGTCTTGTTTAATATCATATCATTCTCTAGCTGGCTTCATACAAAACTTTTTCTAATTATAAAGGATGAAACTTGTGAAGGCTCTTATGTGGCCTTTTGTCTTTCAGATAGCCAGGAGCTTTGTTTCTCCATTGGCTCAAAGAACTAGTACAAACGTAGACAAAACAAGAACAAAACCTCTGTGCAGTACCATTACATCTTGTATACATTACAGAAGTATATCTAGGGTCCCTCAGGAGGTTTTAAACAGCAAGACTGATAGTCTTTAGGCTTTACTTTGTAGTGCTCAGGGCTCTATATTTCATATGTAGAAGGTTTTAGTAGTACTCACAACATTGTCTATCAAAGTTATAGATCTTTCATTTTTTGTGGAGATAATTTTGTCAGATGCCTGAAGGAGAAGATAGAACTGAAATTAACAGAATTGATTCTGTATCACCCCTTGTGGCAATCTTAAAAAAACCCTCTTTATAAAAGACCTAACTCATCTTGAAACCAGTTAGGTTCCCTCTTTCCCCCAGAAGCTTAATTCTACTTTGTATTATATTCTCATCTATTTCTATTCTATATGTATTCTAATTAATGTTTATTCTTGTTCAAATAGATTATGTCTATACTTGTAAACTAAACAGGGACAGAGAGACAAGACACTAGCCTGGCCAAGAACATGCTGTTGTCCATAGCAATAAATAGTATCATCTGTGCTGAGGTATTGACTCTGGCCAATTAGTGCTTCTCCAAATTATGCTTGTGCCTAACCAGTTAGTTTATGGATGCAGCCACAGTCTAGAGAGTGATAGTGTTCAAGTGTGCAGATGTGAGTTCTTTTTGGCCAGCTGGATTCAAGGATAAAGAATGTCTGCATTGTTTTATTTTCTAAAAAAAAATAAAAGAAATAATATTGTTCATAATTACCCTGGTTTTCAGAGAGCAACTTTTCCAAACTCAGAATTATTTTTTTAGTTGAGCAAAAAAAAAACCCAACCAAACTCTTCTTGTTTCTACTAATTTCCTGAATATCTTTTAGTGGGTACATTTCTAGATTAGAAATATACCTTTTCTTGCAGTATAAACATCAGGTAGATTTTACACCTTTGGCTCAGAGACATTCCAAATTAATTTCTAGCCTCAACTGTTAATTCCAAATTACTAAGTAATTTCCTACTATTTAATGATTACTTGTTCCACTGTTATTTATTATGATCAGCTTTTACATGGTGTCTAAATTACTAATCAAAACATCAAGACTGTTGTACCATTATTTATTCTCAGACAGTACTGGATAAAGAACCTGGTAACTATCACAGCTGGAACACAAGGTCGTATTTACTGTCCAAGCTAGTCTGAGCAGCTAAATTCTCCCATAAATAACAGTGTCCTGTAATATTTATCTAGAATTAGAAAGGTCTTTCTCAGTATCCAAACTAGGCAGAGCAATCAGCAACTGACCTTAGTTTGACTCCCAGTTTCTTCAGTTTCCCTTTTCCAAAATTACATGGAATACATGGATATTCTGTTTTATCCAAACACTGGTTTAGTATTTATTGATGTGTTATCACATTATCAACATGTTATGACATCCAACTATTTTGACTTAGTTTGTCTATTCTGTGTAGCTCATATTTTGTCTAGTCATGCTTGCTTTAAAGGCCATCACTCTTATCATTATAGCCTTTTCAATCTTCTAGAAATCTTACCTTTACACTGCCATATTTCCTTCTCCATTGCAATATTTCTGATTTTTCCAGTTCACTCTTCAAGTGAATTAAAACCACATATAGAGATTGCATATGATTTCTCTGAAACCTAAAGATTGTGTTAGTAGTCTTGGCATTCTTAGCCCCTTAGTATTTAAGTCGAATGCAGTCATCAGGAAAAAATGTCCAAATACCATATAAGCATTAAAACAAACAGTGCTTAACACTGCTTTTATTAATTATTTCCAATATCTTGTGCCTTTTCAATTTTTGTTCTTTATGAATTAAAACTATCTGTGCCTACACAGTTAAGTGTTTTGTTTCAGTGTGTTCTAGAATTAATCTGATGCCATTACTTTCTTAGTAGAATGTACAATCAAATTATTTCTTTCTGCTCAGTTCACGCTCCTTTTGGGTCTTGTGAAAAGTCCTGCACATGACAACTTTTCTTCTGCCAGGCAACCTGAATTAGTAGGCTCTCCATGTCTCCATGTGCTCTAATGTAGCTTTCTCTTATGAATGGACTCTGTTATGAAAGGTTCAGGGTTCTCATTCCATGGTGCTGGAACATGTCTGTTGTGTACTTCTTACTGAAAAGAATTGTGCTTTTTTTTTTTTTTTTTTTCCATTCTTCATCTTCTGTGCATCATCCTCATTCCCTTTTCAGAATGTGTCCCTGGCATAATCTCTTTTACTTCACTAAAACATCTGACCACTACTTTACTTATCTCCTTGTTTGTTTGCTTTCTTCCTATCCTAAGGTCTCCAAGAAAGACTTATCTTTCAAACCTTTCTATTGCATTAAGCCATCTTTTCCTCATGTGTAGTTCACATACTTTGTATGAACTTTTTATTTGCTTGTCCATTCAATTCTCTATTCTTCCATTGCATTCATCTGCAACGTTAAGCTTCTAGATAGTGTCTTCCATGATGGAAGGAGGGGCAGGCCACTTGGGAAGAATACAGGGAGATTGTCAGAGGATGCAGGGATGTGACAAGTCACGTAAAGGCCTGTCTATGAGTTAACCTGGCGAGGGAGGTCAAGGACAACAAGAAAAGCTTTTCCAAAATATGTTGGAGGGAAAAGGAAGTCTAGAGGCAATGTAGGCCCAATGCTGAATAAAGTGTGTGCCTGGTGACCAAGGATAAAGAGAAGGCTGAGTTACTGAACGTCACCTTTGCCTCATTTTTTACTACAAAGAACATCTACCACGAGTCCCAGGCCTTCAGGACCACGAAAGAAGTATGGAGCAAGGAAATTTTTACTTCAGTCAAAGAGGCTTGGGTTAGAGATCAGTTGAGCAAACAGGACAACTACAGTTCCATGGGCTCTGATGCGATACACCCATGAATGATGAGGAATGGCACCCTGGGATGCTTTAGAAGTGTGGCCAGCAAGCCAAGGGAGGTTCCCCACCCCTCTGCTCTGCATTGGTGAGAACCCACCTCGAGTACTGTGTCCAATTTTGGGCACCCTAGTTCAAGAAAAGACAGATTTACTGGAGACAGTCCAACGCAGGGCCACCAAGATGATTAGGGGAGTGAAGCATCTCCGTTATGAGGAGAGGCTGAGAGAGCTGGAACTCTTTAGCCTGGAGAAGAGGAGACTGAGGGGGGACCTCATCAATGTCTATCAGTATGTTAAGGGTGAGTGTAGAGAGGATGGAGCCAGACTCTTCTCCATGTCATCCAATGACAGGACAAGAGGCAATGGGTACAATTTGGAGCACAATAGGTTTAGGGTCAACACAAGAAAAAACTTTTTCCCAGTGAGGGTGACAGAGCTCTGGAACGGGTTGCCCAGGGAGATTGTTGAGTCTCCATCTCTGGAGACACACAATATCTGCCTGGATCTGTTCCTGTGTGACTTGGTCTATGTCGCTTATCTGCTAGTTGCTGGAGGAGGAGAAAGAGTGAGGAAGAGACGTTTTTCTTCACCAAGATGCCAAGAAGCCTCTATTTATTAATTTACTGCTCTTTTTATACCCTTTTAACTTCCAGGCAATTGGACAAGAAGCCACGCCCCCCCCTGGGGTGATTGGCTGGGGTGTCACAGCACCCATAATCAAAACATCTCCCTACCATTTTACAAACAACTGCCACCAAGGTCACAGCTGGCGGGGGGGTTGGACTAGATGATTTTCTAGGTCCCTTCCAACCCCTAACATTCTGTGATTCTGTGATTCTGTGAAGATAGCAGAGGTCCTTGCTAAAGCACTCTTCATAATCTTTGAGAGGTGCCTGAGGACAGGAGGAAGACCAATGTCATCCCAATCTTCAAAAAGGGCAAAAAGCAGGACCTGGGTAATTATAGGACGGTCCTCCTCACCTCCATCCCTGGAAAGGTTATGGAACAGCTTGTTCTTGCCACCATCTCTAAGCATGTGGAGGAAAGGAGGCTTATCAAAAGTAGTCAACATGGATTCTGTAAGGGGAAGTCATGCTTAACTAATGTGATAGCCTTTTATGATCACACAAGTAGTTGGATAGATGAGCAGAAGGCAGTAGATGTCTTATTTCTTGACTTCAGAAAGGCTTTTGATACTGTCTGCAACGGGATCCTCACAGCCAAGCTTAAGAAGTGTGGATTGAGTGATTGTGCAGTGCGGTGGATTGGGAAGTCGCTGAAGAACAGGTCTCAGAGAGTTGTGGTCAGTGGAGCAGAGTGTGGCTGGAGGCCTGTGACTAGTGGAGTCCCCCAAGGGTCAGTACTGGGTCCA
>JAOEGS010023617.1:17281-31814 GCA_025447755.1 Corythornis vintsioides | reverse complement strand
ACCCTGAGGTAGCAGTGGGGATGGCCCAGCACTTCTCAACAGTCCCCAGCCCACTCTCCAAAGGACAGGCATTTCCCATTTGCATGCATCATGAGTTGTAATGGAGATATTCTTTGGATACCTCCATTCTCATTATCTGTGATGAGTGGTGCCATCCCACTTGCTGAACTGTCAGAGCTCAGCACCTGTGGATCAGAGTGGCAAACACTCTCATCAGGTGCCTCCACTTGAAGTGGCATTTGTGTTCAGGATTTCTGCATTACTGAGCTCAGCACTATATTTTAGTGCTGTTTCATGCAATAAAAACTTTTGCTAGAATTTATCTGACAAATGTCAAAGACTGAAAAAAAAGTAGCTGAAATATATTCTAGTTGCTGAGACTTTTTTTTTGTCATTTGCAGGTGCAGAAGCTTTATAATTTCTCTGATGTATCTTCAACAAAAGCATGTTTACATGAGATATAACAACAGTAAGATCAGAGTTTTGTAATATGTGAGCTCAATATCTTCAAAGTGAAAGAAACTTTGAATGTTTTAAATTGGAAGTAAAATAACATTATTTGTTTGCCTCTGTTTTCTTGGCAAGAACCTTCAAAGAACTGATTGACATTAAAATGTTGGCTTTTAGAAATAATAGCAACAGAAAAAGATGAATGAAATTCAAGGGATTCAATTCCTTCCATTCTTGGAATGGAAATAGTTCAGTAAAGTTTAGTATTGTGGATGTTTGATAAAAAAATATTGTCATAAACAACACACTGCAGTCCTCAGTACCCAGGAGGCCAGGGTACAGGTACTGAAAGAACAAGTTTCTTCACTTCCATGGGTGGTGAGCTTCTTCAGTGATGGGAGCCCTTCCTCTTCTCTTGCTCTGCCAGTTCAGCAGTCTTAACTTCACTGCTGTCAGTGCCTTTCATCAAGTCACAAACAGTACTGGGATAAGAATGTACTAGTCCTTGGACATCATGTGTGGCCTTCCGGAATCTCGACTAAATTTTCATGTCAAAGGCCTTGCTTTTCTTTCTTGGAGAAAATATCATAGAAAGATCTGTCTTTCTCTCTCCAGTATTACCGACAGGTTATTGCTGTTCTTTGTTGGGAAACACCAGGTCAGGTCTTCATCTAAGAATAGCAAGTCCTGGGGGTAATTTAATACAAATGATCTTCAATGTCCATCACCTATTGTTTCAGGGTATCTGTTGATGTAGAAAATTACTAGTAAAATTTTTATTTATAGCCATGAGAGAAAAGTTAAAAGAGAGCTGGGATCTTAATATAATCATGTACTTTTACTGGGTTGGAGCCCTAGGCCCCAAATCATGTCATGGTCTAAGCCCAAACAAAATTAAAGGGAAATACTTTAGTACTTTTCATCTACAACAATATTTCTCTTATGCACACTGAATGTTGTTAAAGAGTTTCTAGCCACTGTGTTACAGGCAAAAGAACAAGTGTCTTGCTTATATTAAAGGAAATAAAACACATTTGTGTCCTCTGGTAACTTCTAAATGTATTTTGTTGTTCAAATTCTCTCATGTTTCTTAAACCTCTTAAATGCATTCCTAGGCATGACAATGTGTCATTATTCTTTCTGAAATGTGTGTTCTTACACAGTCTGCAGGATGACTGCTAAAAAGCATTTCCATTTCCAACAGCAGGCAATCTTGAATGCAGATTAATAAAGGACAAAAGCCTTGGTGATGACAAATGTATGACAGTTAGCCAGGACCTGAGTGCTATGCAGATGTCACGCATTTCTGTAGAAATCTCATTAAATTTTATACTTGGATATAATAATTCATGGTGTCAACTGGCAGAGAAGCTTTTCTCACAGGGGCTGTGTTATTTTTCAGGATCTCTAAAACAATTTTTTAGTTGAGAATAGCCAATTGAGGGAAAAATGCACAATCTGCTCAAATACATCTCTGGAAACTACAGAGAAAATGACTGGCCATAAATGCACTACAGTGCAGCTGACCTTCATAGAGAAGACATTTGGGGCTGTGATAGGCTCTTATGTGTCTCTAGGAGCAATGGAAGTCCAGTATCAAGGATATTAGTGAGGGTTTGCTTTTTTTTTTTTTTTTTTCAGAGCAATTTCATAGATTGATACTTCATTTCAGGACATGCATGACTGCATTGTGGCAAACTTGTTTTATGTGTCTTTTTATTGTTAGAATGATCATCCTGAGAGGTCCTTTAGATTACTTCACAATAGTATAATGTTAATGTGAGAATCCTTGAAAGACTATCACCAATAATAGCCACAGTTATTCAGTAAGGCACTGACCTTTCCTGTAAACCCCACAATATGTGCTGATTTACTTCACTGTTGCCTGACCAGGGTAATTCTTACTTTTTACCAAACACCTAAGAAGCCTGATAAGTAGTAATTCACAAATGCAGACTTCCTGACCTAAAGATTTTGCTTTCTGAATGACAAGGTGTACTGGTTTACCATCAAGAAGATGAGATGTTGAGAAAAAGAGAAAAAGAAAAGAGACAGTCACTACAGAATAATTGTGCATGATAAAATAGAACCTTGACTATTGTAGCATAAAGCACTTTTTCTGTGCCCACCTACTGCAGATAATGTGTTTGCACATGACGGGGAGCAAAAGGATGGAGGATGAGGTGATAGAGAGCAGCCCTGAGAAACTGGACATGAGTAGTCAGTGTCTGCTTGTAGGCCAGAAGGCAAATCGCATCCTGGGCTGCATCAAAAGTGTGGCCAGCAGATTGAGAGAGGTGATTCTGCTGCTTTGCTCTGGTCAGACCTCACCTTGAGAACTGTGTCCATTTTTGAAGCCTTCAGCACAGGAAGGACATGGACCTGATGGAGCAGGTCTGGAGGAGGGCCATGAAGATGATCAGGGGGCTGGAACACCTCTCCTCTGAGGGCAGGCTGAAGGAGCTGGGGTTGTTCAGCATTGAGAAGAGAAGGCTCTGGGGAGACATAGCCATCTTCCAGTAGCTGAAGGGAGCTTATAAAAGACTGGAGATGGCCTGTTTACAATGGCCTGGAGTGAAAGAATGGGCAATGGTTTTAAATTATAAAGGAATGGATTTAGACTAGAAATAAGGGAAGAAGTTATTTCACACAGGAGTGGTGGAGCACTGGAACAGGTTGCCCATGGAGGTGGTTGAGGCCCCATGACTGGAGACATTCAAGATGGGGCTTGACAAGTCTCTGAGCAACCAGCTCTAGTGGAAGATGTCGTTGCTCTCAGCAGTGGGGTTGGACTAGATGAGCTCTAGAGGTCCCTTTCAACGCAGACATTTCTATAATGCTAAACAAAAAATAATTGTTATAAATATATTTCTTCATATCTTTCATACCTTCTATTATTTTGTCATTAACTGACTAACTACCAGTGAGCAGCTACTGGGTAGCTATAGACCGGTCAGCCTCACCTCCATCCCTGGAAGGGTGATGGAAAAGCTTGTCCTTGCTGACATCTTTAAGCATGTGGAGGAAAGGAGGCTTATCAAAAGTAGTCAACATGGATTCTATAAGGGGAAGTCATGCTTAACTAATCTGATAGCCTTTTATGATCACACAAGTAGTTGGACAGATGAGGGAAATGCAGTGGATGTGGTATTTCTTGACTTCAGCAAGGCTTCTGATGCTGTCTCCCATGGGATCCTCACAGCCAAGCTTAAGAAGTGTGGATTCAGTCACAGTGTAATAAGGTGAATTGGGAAGTGGCTGAAGGACAGAGCCCAGAGAGTTGTGGTCAGTGGAGCAGAATGTGGCTGGAGGCCTGTGACGAGTGGAGTGCCCCAAGGGTCAGTGCTGGGTCCAATATTATTCAATATATTCATCAATGAGCTGGACGAGGGGGTAGAGAGCACCCTCAGCAAGTTTGCTGATAACACCAAACTGGGAGGAGTGGCTGACACAGCAGCAGGCTGTGCTGTCATCCAGGGAGACCTGGACAGGCTGGAGAGCTGGTCAGGGAGAAATTGAATGAAATTTTACAAGAGAAAGTGTAGAGTCCTTCATCTGGGGAAGAACAACCCCATGTATCAGTACAGGCTGGGGGCAGAACTGTTGGAGAGCAGCTCTGGAGAAAGAGACATAGAGGTCCTGGTGGACAAGAAGATGCGCAAGAGCCAACAATGCATCCTTGAGGCCAAGAAGGCCAATGGCATTCTGGGATACATTAAGAAGAGTATGGCCAGCAGATCAAGGGAGGTTGTTTTCCCCTCTACTCTGCATTGGTGAGGCTCCCCTGGAAGTTTTGGACACCCCAGTTCAGAAAAGACAGAGATTTACTGGAGAGAGTCCAGCGCAGGGCCACCAAGATGATTAGGGGAATGGAGCATCTCCCTTCTGAGGAGAGGCTGAGAGAGCTGGGGCTCTTTAGCCTAGAGTAGACTGAGGGGAAACCTCATAAAAGTCTATAAATAAGTTAAAGGTGAGTGTGGGAGGATGGAGCCATACTCTTCTCAATGTCATCCAATGACAGGACAAGAGGCAATGGGTGAAAGTTGGAGCACAAGAGGTTTAGGATAAACACAAGGAAAAAATTCTACCCAGTGAGGGTGACAGAGTTATGGAATGGGCTGCCCAGGGATGTTTTGGAGCCTCCTTCTCTGTAAAGATTCAAGATGCTCCTGGATGCGTTCCTGGGTGACTTAATCTCGGTGATCCTGCTCTGGCAGGGGGGTGGACTAGATGATCTTCTAGGTCCCTTCCAATCCCTAGCATTCTGTGATTCTGTGAAAATTTTGATATATTGTAAATGCAATAACCACTATAGCTTTTGTGGATATAACTGTATCTCCATTTCTCCAATATGGCACGCCCAAGTAGTTTCTGTGTGATAGCTGCATAAGGATCCTGGGATGATGAAGTTATACCCCAACGAGTGGCAGGATAGACAGGGAAATAGATAGACAGACAGAGTCAGAATTGGTAGGTAAGAATGAGAAGACATTGATGTTCCAGTCTGAATAGTCGATTCAAGGATGAGGGTCAGGAGTGTCCTGCCTGAAAAGGCCTTTGATGGTACATATGTCATGTTGTGCTCCTTTGCCCTGATGACTTCTCTGCCTTGTATAAAACTGAAAATAGGTGATCTGGGCAAGGCAATGGTGAAAGCTGCTGAGTGTTGTTAACTCAGATGCCAGACTGCGGCTCAGAACTTCTGAGCTGGATCTTGATCTAATGATAATTGTGTTATGACACAAAATGTATGGACAGTGCGGGGAATATGAACTGAAATTTAACTTTAGAAGGAAAAACACCACTAGTCTATGAATTTCATTGTGAATGACATAAACAGTAGGTCTCAGATAAAGTAAGATACTGAATTTTAGACATGCCTTTTTCATTGCCACATCCTGCTGACTAGCTTCAGCACTGTAGAGAATGCTTACCAGCTGTCTCAGTTCTGGTCTATGCTACCTCCTTCATTCTCTACCATGACAGTGCGAGTACCAGTACTATTGTAAAAAAAAAAAGTTTGTTAGAACAAAGGATTTTCTTAAACTCTTAAAAAACCCCAAACTTTTAAAAGATATTAACCTATTTTCCTTTCACATCATTGAAGATATTATAACAAAGGTCCTGTTACAAAATCAGATTGCTGTGTTTTGGTCTGGAGTCTGTGGGCTAATGGGCTGATGCTCCGTCTACAGTAATAGACTATCTTCTGATATTGTCTGTTTCAGATACAGTGATAAACTGACAAGGGCCAAAGAACAGGTCTGAACTCTAGAACTGATCCTATACACAATTATGTTGTCAGTGAAGCCCTACTGAAATTTCAACCCTCTTCAGTAATGTCGTGACACAATTAATAGATTACCTTGAGCTGGGGTAGATCCTAATGGACAGTTTATTGTTTTCAGAGAGTAGGAAACGCAGACATGTGGATGGGAACTCTGCTGTATCCATTGTCCTCAGGGAGCAGTTTCCTATTATGGACATATTCTGTGAGTCCAATTAATGGGATCTGTGTTTAGGGCACCTTCATAGCCTTTGCTACAGCTTAGATGTAACTTCAAGGACCAGCAAGAATATGTTGACCTTGTTTATGTTCCATTTAATAATGTTTTCATCGGTGGCCTTTAAACCCAAGTGCTTGTC
Source organism: Corythornis vintsioides (assembly GCA_025447755.1). Classification (NCBI taxonomy): domain Eukaryota; kingdom Metazoa; phylum Chordata; class Aves; order Coraciiformes; family Alcedinidae; genus Corythornis; species Corythornis vintsioides. The sequence goes on along the minus strand of JAOEGS010023617.1, from coordinate 25,718 downwards.
TTTAAGTTTTATTGGTAATATCAGAGCTGAAAAGAGTAGTGTGGTCAACCTAACCAGCAGTTCCTGCATTATATTTGCTCCAGGTCAGTGGAGTTCAGAGGAAACATTACTTCTCCAAAAATATATCTTGAGAGTGTATTTTTTTTGCTTAGAGTGGTAGTTTTGCCAGTCTACAAGATGAATAGCTTTATCCTTTTTTTATTTTTAGACCACAAAATGTGTACTCTTAAACCACAGATTGTAGTCATAAAGACTTTCATCCCTTCCTACTGCAAGATTGTTTTCTGCTCCATTTCAATATCTTACAAATTCCAGATAGCTGTTTGATATCAAAGCTCATTTTACTTCCATCAGGCAAGCAGAGTGCATTTGGTTAGTTTGCAGTGTGTACACTTACATGTCATACATTGTAGAAGAAATCTGATTTTCATCTTATGTTTAAGGAATCTTCCTGCCATGAATGTTGTACTAATATTTGTATAGTTCAAAGGATTTTAATTATCTTTGTATATGCTAGTAAATTTCCAAGGGTGTTCAGCATTGACAAAGAAAATTAAGAAAAACAGAAAACACATTTTGAGCAGGATATGAGTTTCTCCTAAAATATATTTTATAATATGTATGTAATATAAAAAAATAATTTGTATACATATATACAATCTGAAAAGTACTTGATACGCTGAAACAATCTTTTATGTGATAGTTGTTAAATAAAAGAAAATAAGCAGAAATAATTTATCTGCATTTTATTAATTTGACCTCTTTTTGTTCCAGAATTGGTTTTGTTATGTCAGTTCTTGTTAGTTAGCACCTAAATAAATAAATAAATATTTACAAAATAAAGGAAACTTTCCTGGCTACTTCATTATTGTAGCTATCTTTCAATGAGTACTGGTCTTTTTCTTTGCTATGCTCTTCCAGACTTCTACTTTGTAGTGCCTTTGATATAGGTTACACTTTACACTGTTTACATTGCAGAAACTCAAATGTTGAATAAATAATTTAGGGACTAAATTTCTTCTTTGCAACACCAGAGATCAGGCTGCACTGTGTCTAAAACAAGTGGAGCAATGTGAAAGAAAGTAATAATGGTAATTTAGAGATGAGCTGGCTGCTCCATGGACTGCTGTAAGGCATCATCCAGCACCTGTCTGAGAAGTTTACAATCAATGCTACTTACAGTCTTGTGTATAACATATTGGAAACAAGTTTGGCAAGAGTAATTTACAAATAGGACTGAAGTGATGGAGTTTGTCAAAATTACAGAATGAAGTAATTTATTGTGATAAAAAAATCTTTATTTAAAAATATTAAAATACTGGGGACTTGGTACTCTTGATTAGACATGGAAGCTTTCACAGATATAAAATAATCCTATACATTCACAATGGTGTACTCCTACCTCAGCCATGAAGATCCTAAAATGAAATGTGATTAAAGAAATGGGTAACTATGAAAAATAAGCTACATTGGTGTTTGTGGTGTCACTATCATCACTAACAACATGGAGTTTCATACAGGAAAAATCACTCAGTTCTAAATGTTTGAAGCACTGTCCCCATTCACATTATATAATATTGTGACAAATTTGGCAGTGATTTTCTAATCTGAAAGAAACACTCTGATGTTCGTGGAAGCTGCTGCTGCACCAGGAGTACTACTTACTTCATTTCAGGTGAGACTCTCTACTCTTTACAAACTATAGGGGGCCTCACACTGATCTTTAAGAAAGTAAGCTAGACTCCTGTGTGATGTTCCCAACTCCCACTGTTTTTCTTTGCTCAACTATGTAGATGCTTTTGAAAGGCAAATCTTCAAACTTGAAGAAGAAGCAAGGAATATACAATAACTGTTTTGATGGGAGATTTTTTTACTGCAGTTTTTCTTTATTTCAGCCTATGGCAAAACAGTTCTTCAAGTGAATTTGTGAGAAACTATGTTTCAAGAGCAAAGGGATACTTTTTGCCAAATATAAATGTAAGAAGTAGATAGATGGAAAGCCAGCCAAACTGAAACGTTTTGATATCATGATTCTCTGCTACTTTATATTCACTGAAAGTTGAATATCTGGGTAGATGTTTTGTCTGGTAGCCAGACAAAACATGTGACATGGGAAAACTGTTCTTGGACTGATGTCAAGAATGGGACTGACATTCAAAAAAATAATAAATCACTTCAGCTTAATGGCTTATGACTTTGTGTACTAGGGAAATCTCAAATGTTTATTAACTGTGTAGTGAATATCTATATTCTTCTGTAAACAACCTTGTTTGCATGGCAAACAGCTATTCTGCATATATTTTCCTTGTGTGAGCAAACAACAAAAAGCATAAATGAACTGAAATCAGGCAATAAATTGGGTGTCAGGAATGTAAATCCATAGCTGTGATTTTTGTTGTTTTCATTCACTCCACTAAAACAATTTCTTTGACCATCAGACATACATAATTCCTGTTAAGGGATTCATCTGAAGTAACACATTTGTGCAGGCCTGGTGCCAAAATATTTACCACCTCATGTGAAAAGCTGTTTCTCTCTTCTGGATGTCCTTGAGCTGTATCAGCCTGGTCTATATTACTTCTTCTGCAACTATGGACTCTGATTACTCACACAAAATCTTGCAGTGGCATGTAAGGCTTTGCCACTATCTGCCTCATTGCCCTGCTGGAGGGCAAATCCAGTAGAGAGAGCACATGTCTGTTACTTAGCGTTTTCCTTTCCCAATACACACTTCAGTGTGTTGGATTAAGCTACTGACAATGTTTCCCCTGGAGACTGTTCACTTTTTGGGACAGTACTCAACTCAATGAAAGAAGCAAATATTTGATTTGCTGGAAATAGCCTAAATTTACCCCTACAAAAGTTGTTTGTTTGCTGACTTCTGTACTTCTATCTATTCTCCTTTAGAAAGGGGATTGAACACACCTTGATCCCACCTGATCTACTGCCTGCAGGTATAGCATGCTCTTAAGGACATACAAGTGTTATTTTGAGACTGGATCTGAAACAGCTAAAAAGAGATATCATAGAATCATAGAATGTCTAGGGCTGGAAGGGACCTCCAAAGGTCATCTAGTCCAGCCCCCCTGCAGTGAGTAGGGATATCCTCAACTAGACCAGGCTGCTCAGAGCCTTGGCCAACCTCACCTTGAATATCTCCAGAGGTGGATGGTGCCCCAACAACCTCCCTGGGGAGCCTATTCCACTGTTCTACCACCCTCAAGGTAAAGTACTTCTTCCTGATATCTAGTCTAAATCTACTCTAATTTAAACCCATTACGCCTTGTCCTTTCACTACAGTCCCTTGTAAATAGCCCCTCTCCAGCCTTACTGCAGGTCCCCCTCAGGTACTGGAAGGTGGCTATAAGATCTCCCTGGAGCCTTCTCTTGTCCAGGCTGAACAATCCCAGCTCCTTCAGCCTGTCCTCATAGGAGAGGTGTTTCAGCCCTTGGATCATCTTCATGGCCCTCCTCTGGACCCACTCCATCAGGTCCATGTCTTTCCTGTATTGAGGGCTCCAAAACTGGATGAAGTACTCAAGGTGAGGTCTCACCAGAGCAGAGCGTCAGAATCACCTCTCTTGATCTGCTGGCGACACTCCTCTTGGTGCAGCCCAGGATGCAATTGGCCTTCTTGGCTGCAAGTGCACACTGTTGGCTTATGTCCAGCTTCTCATCCACTAACATCCCCAAGTCCTTTTCTGCAGAGCTGCTTTCCAGCACCTGAAATATCCTACTTCACAGATGAACATTGTTATTACTGAGATAAACTGTAAGTAATCAGCATCAACTTTTCTGCTTTAAATCAAATCCCTGCCTTTGAGCTGAATCCTCTCTCTCATCTTCCCCATATGCAGAGACTAAAGGGCCTCTCTGTGGACTTCATAGAGTTATGGTGTCTATCTAGAGGAAATGGGGGATGTCAGATGAATGAATAAAATATGTCTTATTTTTTTAGGTACCTAATACTAAGCTGGACTCATAATAGTGAAAAGTGGAGGATTCTGTAGAACCGTATTTCAGAAATGAAGTACAAAAGCAAGTTAGTCGTAGCCTACCTGAATAATATGAATAATATACAGATAATATCATGTATGTCAGGACAGAGAATCTCTGAAGGTTATTGTTCACTAATATGGGACTATTGAAATGCTTCTCATTCACAACCCATTCTAAGATTAAAATGAAAGACATTTAACCTGGAAAACTAATGTGCTTCCTGACATGTCCTTCTGCCAGCAGGACATCTCTTTCTAATGAATTTGCATTATTGGTAGCATTAGCAAAAGGAAACCAAAAGGGAAAAATAACTTGGGCTGGGAAAACAGTATTTAAGGAGCACAGAAATTACTAGACACCACTAGAAAGTTATTTCTTACTATAATATACATAATTTAAACATATTTTCAATGCACTTACAAAAATATTTAATTTTTTTTTTATAAGTAGTAGTCATTATGGGGCTGGAATCTTGATTTTGTGGTCTAAAAATATCTTTTCATATATAGTTTTGAAGTGATTTTGAGAGACATGCACTAGATAAAAATATTATGGAAATAACATTAGATGTTATTTCACTGCAACTTACCTAAAATCAAGAACTGTGAGGTGGCAAATTTGAAAATGTTTTTTGAAAAACCTACAACTGATTGTAAAAATTTGCAGGTTAGAAACTTTCTGCTATCTTTCTTTTGGTGTTCACACACACTCAGATATATGTAAACATGTGGTTAATTCAGAAATCTTTGTGCACCACTCTTGTAAGTAGTCAGTAAGTAGACTACTTAGTAAGTAGTTAGAATAAATGAGGTTTACTTGTCACTATTCTGTTTTTCAGATTGTGTTTCACAGGTAACATTTTTGGAATTTGACTTCTACTGCATAATGCAGAGCAAAGAACAAGGGCAAAAATAATGACACCATTCCATGACAGATATAGGTGATGATCTCCCAGAAGGCAGCCCCATGGAGAAGTACCTGGGAGTCCTGGTGGACAACAATTCTTCATGGGACAGACTGTGCGCTGGTGGCCAGGAGGGCCAATGGTATCCTGGGGTGCATTGGGAGGATTGCAGCAGATAGAGGGAGGTTCTGCTCCCCCTCTGCTCTGCCCTGGTGAGACCTCAGCTGGATTATTGCATTCAGTTCTGTGCCCCCCACCTCCAGAGGGACAAGGATCTACTCGAGAGACTCCAACAGAGGGCTACAAGGATGATTAAGGGACTGGAACACATGTCTTATGAGGAAAGGCTGAGAGATCTGGGGCCCTTTTGTCTGAAGATTTCTTCAGAAAAGAGGGCATTTAATAAATGTTTATAAATATCTGAGGGCTAAGTGTTGGGAGGAGGGGGGCAACCTTTTCTCACTTGTGCCCTATGATAAGACAAAAGGAAATGGATGGAAGCTGGAGCATAGGAAGTTCCACTTCAACATGAGAAGGAACTTCTTTACTGTAAGGGTTACAGAGCACAGGAACAGGCTCCCCAGAGAGTTTGTGGTGCCTCCTTCTCTGCAGATTTTCAAGACCTGCCTGTGTTCCTGTGTGACCTGTGCTAGATTAGATTATAGTATATGGTTCTGCTCTGGCAGAGGAGTTGGACTCAAAGTTCTCCATGGTCCCTTCCAACACCTGACATCCTGTGATCCTGTGATATTCAAGGGATCTTCCAATTGAGTGACTAGCAAGAAGGGTTTAAAAAACAGATAAATATGGTTTGAGAATGCACCATGCATTCTCCATGCTAAATTCTAAATGACACTGAGGTATTGCAAGTGCTTGAAAAGGCAGTGGTGAGTGCCCATTTGTTGAAGATCATCATGTTAGTTATGAGCAACAGGAGTCTGCAAAGAATTTGTTTTTCTTTGCCCCATCTGAAGAGGCTGCAATGACATTTATTTGTCCTTCAAGCCACTTGTAATAAAGTTCTGGAAAACTTTAATTTGACTTAAAAATAATGCACTAGCTGAATACATAATTATAAATTTAGTCAGTTTACTAGCATAATAATTATGATATTCATGAATATCTAAGAGAGGGAAAAATCTGCTTATTTTGATTTATTTTGTATGCCAAATTTATTTCCTGTAGAAATGGTGCAAGCAGAACAATTTTTTTTTTTTGAGTAAAAGTTACAATGATTTATTAAAAAATATGAAACTTGCAATATACCATATGATTGAAATGCTATTGTAGACTTGATTTTCTGCAGAGGCAAAAGGTAGGATCAGAAAAAGGATATGCTGGAACTTTGGTTATATCGGTACTTCTAAGAATTCATAACAAATGTTCTGCTATATCAGTTTAGCAATGGGCAGTAACATATAAAACACAAAGATGTCTTGTAATATGCATATGTGGAGAATTTTCTCACAGAAAAAGGTTATGATTTACTGTCAGTAAGCAACCCATGTTGACAAGACTATGAGCACCTGTGAAGGAGCTGTGAAAAACAGTCCTTATGGCTAATCCTGAAGCAGCTGTGAAGCACTGATACAAGACTCTTGCCTCCCTCCCCCGGAATGTAGAAAAGAGAACTTTATCCACCTGCGAAACTTGGCCTGTGAAGCTGCTAGCTTAACATAGCGGGGTGTGTGTGTGTGTGTGTGTGTGTGTGTGTGTGATAACTGCTATTTCTGCTGTTTTTGCTGTTTAACCAATAGTAACAGATGCAAACATGTTTTGCTGTTACAATGACTATAAATATGAAATGGTTGTGAATAAAGAAGAAGGACGATGTAATCACATTGATTCCAGTTGTTACTTCAGTGTCCAGTCAGTACTTCGGCTGAAAGGGGCGTGACTTAACCGTATAGGCTCAATTCGTAGTTCTGGTTAGGAGAACGTCATACTCATATTGAGTTGAGTCATTACTCCGACGGCACTCTTTCCAACATGCATAAAATAAAATTATTTTACTTAGAAACTATATTGGAAATAAAGAATAATTTATTTTTGGATTTCAGGCTTTACTGCATAGTGGCATTGGGTTTTCCTCATAGATGATTACTTTCTCTGTCAAGTTAAATATTTCAGAATTTAATTAATGATTTACTGAAACATCTGTTGCTGCTGGTGTCTTCTCCTAATCAGTGTCCAGTACCTCCAAAAGATAAACCTAAAGAAGTTTGAAAGGTGCTGTAGTTAGGGAACACCAGGCCATGTCAAATTGCAGACCACTGAGTGCACTCTATAAACTGAGATAACAGGAGAAAAAAGAATTAAATATACTGAAATTAAAATGAAAGGCCTGTAACAGTATAAGGATAAAGAGATAGATTAGATTCTCCTAAATATTGTGTTTTTTTGAAATGCTGAATTCTGTAAAGATTAATCGTGAGCAACCTTGCACTAAATGTGCTTTAAATATTTTCTGGAATACAAAACAAAATCATACTGCATTTTTTTTGCAGAAAACAATACTATTGTATTTGATTTTGATTTTGATACTATTGATTGTAGGATCTTATTGCCCTAACTTGCATACGTTTTACAGATATCTTAAGGAAATTAGCTACTTCAGCAAACCAAACAAATAATATCCTGTAATTTCATGAAAACTGAATTTTACATAGACAGTCACACAGTATAAAGCATTTTGCGAAAGTAATGCAAACATTTCTTATTGTATCCTGTAATTATCCAATCATGGAAACAAGAAAAAGATAGCATTGTAAGCAAAATATATTTGAATTTAAATTCCATTATAAAGCAGTGATAGTTTTCATTTCATTAGCAAGGTGGCTGATGCAGTAATGAGACACCCTACATTCTGACAGAGCTTACAATGCCCTTTTTTTCCATCTCAAACCTCTTCCTCCGAGAAGCATATTTTTTTTTCTATATGAAATTCAGTAAACTATTTTATATAAATGGTATTCTTAAAAAAAAAAAAATAATCTTGCAGCCAGTTTGCAGGTAATAGAAATCAAAGGTATTTTTGTCACTGATAAATTCAATGTCATTAAAGTTGACATTGTCTTCCCTTTCCATGAAGCCTCCACTCCTGTCTGAGAGAGGTAAAGATAACATGTAAGGTCTTGTATAGTTCGCAAAGATGAATCAGATTTCACAAGGCAGCTAAAAATCTTAACACGTCTGTGTTAAGACAACTGAGTGCCACCATCCCAATAGCACCATAGCTCAAAAATCTGATGGTCTTCAAAGTAACTTTATGGGAATACTTAACAGCAAGTTTCATCAGCAGGTGAAGAACCCTGTAGTCATCTTGAAACATTCTTTATCATTTAAAGTATATATTTGTCCTAAAAGTGATGGATATGAACATATCAAATCTAAAGTTGTAGTGGTATGTGGTAGAATAAGTATTTTTGGAAGATTATGATCTCTAAATAGTTTTGATTTTTTTTTTCTATCTGGAGTTTTTCAAATATTAATAAAATATCTGCCTTGATTTATATATACTTATACACATTTATT
>JAOEGS010023615.1:0-37006 GCA_025447755.1 Corythornis vintsioides | reverse complement strand
CTGAGGGGGAGCCAAGGCTGAGGGGGAGCCGAGGCTGAGGGGGGAGCCGAGGCTGAGGGGGAGCTGAGGCTGAGGGGGAGCCGAGGCTGAGGGGGAGCTGAGGCTGAGGGTGTTGAGGATGAGCGGGAGCTGAGGCTGAGGGTGTTGAGGCTGAGGGGGAGCCAAGGCTGAGGGGGAGCTGAGGCTGAGGGTGTTGAGGATGAGCGGGAGCTGAGGCTGTGGGGGAGCTGAGGCTGAGGGGGTTCCTCAGCAGAGGAGCTGCCCCGCACCCCCCAGACCCGGCTATTTTGTCCTTGCTTGTCGAAGTTTTTGAGCATGCCCAAGTGCTGGGGCTTTCTGCGAGACTTGCCACGTCCAGCCCGGGGTGTAGGGGCTAAGGAAGGCTCCATGCAACAATCCCAGTCCTGCCCCGCCTTCAAACCCGACAGGTTTAACAAGGATTCACTTCAACTTGGCAGGTACTTGACCCTGGAGTTAAACTTCAGCTCTGTGGAATTGAGAACCTCATTTTATGAAAACATGTTAAGCCCCATGTTACATAGCATAAAATTGATAGTTAATAGTTATATCAACTGTTAACAAACCTTTTTCTCCCTCATGATGTAATAAGGGGAGGAGGGAAGGCCTCTTCCCAATTTCCAAGCAACTGGAAACTGGTTTATTCTATGTTTGTTTAGCCCTTTTCTTGCTAACAGTTTACAGGTGAATAGTTGGTTTCTGTCTTAACTGAATTTGGTGAATATCTAGGACTTTTCTTCACACTAAAAATAGTCAGCAGGTGCTTGTGAGGGTTGGTATCAGGCTTTAACTTGCCAGAGAGTACTCCTCTTAGCCTGGGTTGGCAGCTATTAGTGACATGGGTGTCGGGAAGGTGTTGTGAACAGCTTGCTTAGCCACCTTCCTCACTCTTGTGTCCAGCAAAGAAGAAATAGATGAGGACTGATTTGCATCAATTGAGACTTCATTAGGAAAACCACTGTTCTCCATTTCATGTTTCTAGGGTTGTGATCCTGAAACTGTTATGGATGTTAATTGGCATTGTGGCAGATCTGCTGCTCTCTGGCTGTTGTGTTAAACTCCTTTCCTTGTTCTGCCTTGTTGCACTATGTTCAGAAGCCTTTTTTTCCTTCCCTGGTTCTCATCTTGCATGCCATGCCTGAAGTACCTGAGCACTTCACTAACACTACCCTTTCATTGGGCAATCACATCTGTCAGCTTTTCTTATATTATTTTCTTTCCATTATTTATGTTTCAAAGTCACTTGAATGTATTGAAGAAGAGAAAAAATGATGGAAGCTATTTGACAGTATATTAAGTGAGGGATGTTTACAAATGCCTCAAACTTAAAATCTGCTACTTTTTCTTTTTTTTTTTGATTATAAAAAAAAATGACTGCTTGACACTTGCTTATTGAAGTTTGATTTAAGCAATTCTGATCAGGTTGTCTCAAGAATAGGAGTGCATATACCTGGGAAGGAATTGTGGTGTGGAAGGAAGAAGGCAGGTGGCTTCCTTCTTAGCTGCAATGTGGTCTATACTAATGGAGAAAGCATTTTACATCAGTGGTGGAAATTAACACATCACTTAGGTTTATCCATGGTTGTTGTCTGCTGTCTAGTCCTTTTTTGACATACTTTATTATGGAACAATGAAGAGATGAGTAAATCATATTTGTACATGTGCATTTTAAGTATTAGCCATAACATAGCTACATTTAGTACATTATGTGATTAATTTTTTTTATATTGGCATGTTTCATAGGATCAACATATGCAGTGTTACTAGAATCCATACAGTGTGCAGGTTGCTACAGTTCTTATGCTTGCATGTGTCTCACATCACTGGATCTTGGGTTTCACCTCTCAGAGGGTGATACAGAAGCACAGTACAAGGAAAACGTTCTGTTTTAATTATCATAGTGATGTTTGTTTTCTTGTTAGAAGTGATAAATTGCTTAGAAAATAAGTAGATCTTTTTAATAACTATTTTGAGCAGTTTTCTTAGGAAATAAAATACACATGAAAAAGAAAACATGTTTGTTTTGCTTATGCTCTGCGGTTGGAAGTATTTGTGTTTTGGAAGAAGCAGCTCATTTTTTCAGAGATAAGTTTGGATAGCTTGTTCCCTTATCAGAGATGTCCTTTATTATGTATTCTATTCAGACAGTACATTCCGATTCAGACCTCATCTTGCTGTTGCCAAATATGGAATAACTTTGATGTATAACTTTTTCAAATTAATTAAAATAGCAAAGATCATTCAGTTGTCAGCAGAAGTGGAGAGAGAAAATTGGTGTTCTGTGCTGATTGGATGAGAGCCGAGGAATCTTCAACATAAGAGTTGCAGGACAAAATGCTGATTCGACTCATGTTAGTGTAAGTTTCAACATTTACTTCAATTGCATTTTTATGTCACCTTTATTCACCTTATGTCACCTGTATTATGTCACCAGTTCCATTCCTTAAGTACCACAGGACTCTGGCTGGTATTTCACACGCTGACCACAATACACAAGAAATATAGCATTTGGAGAGTTAAAATACTTTGGGAGTCAGGGACATGGGAAACTAGTGACATAGCTTCCTTCACTAGATTCCCTTCACAGTTTGCCATACCTGGGGACCTGAAAACTAGTGAAGAGCACAATAAGCAGGACTCAGAAGCATCTTGCAAGAGGTCCAAGTTAGCAGCACAGTGTCTGTTTTGAGTTGAAGTTGTGTGCTGCAGTGCTCCCCAGGAGCCACCGGTTCCTATGCAGGTGCTATGTAACGTAGCAGTAGAGCCAGTGGAGCTGCTGTGCACAGCACTGAGTATTAAGCTTGCTGTTTGAGCTTCACAGGTTGAAGCACAGTGGGCACTCTGTGCTACATGTTCTTTTATGTGTTGCTGTGTTACCTGGTTGTATATGTGTCTGGGCTAGAGTCAACCTTGGGGTGGTTCCATCCATTCCATTTCCCGTTCACCAGTTCCTAAACAAGACTTGGGAAGCAGAACAGCTATAAAGAAATTCCAGGAATTTTTAGTTAAATTATAAGGAAAAGTAGGACTGAATATCATTCCTATATAGTGAAGTTACTGCTTTCTAAGAGATGAAGTAAGGATTTATGTTGAGTTTTGCATCCTCAGGCAAATATGAACGTGCAGATTATTGCTGTAGAGGTTGTTTCTGCTTTTTGCAGCTATAAGTCTTTCTGAGGAATCATTCTGCATCAAAAACTAAGCTAATTTTTTTTTTTTTTTTACTTTTTAAGTATCATTTTTTTGACAGTTGTGTATGTTACCACGACAGCAGTTTTAAAACAATCTGCTCATGCCCTGTACTGTAGTTTCTGGCGTTTCTCAGTGGCGCAGATGCCATCTTGCTGCACATTTTGGAAGGGCAGGCTTCTTAGCAATTTGGACAACCTTTTTGATGGGCAGAGATAGTGGTTGTTTTTCTAGAATCAGTAAACTTTTAACCTGAAAATTCAGCCCAAGATGGAATTAGATGGATCTTCTGTTTCATGACTTCAAAGCTGGAGATCATGGAAATTTCTATACTGTGGTTCTATTATTGTAAGGTGCACTTTGCCATCCTGGCTTCCAAACAGCAGTAGACTATAATCAGACAAACACTTTCAGACTATGCAGCTTTGATCTCTTATTTTTGGAAATACATCCTTCAGCATCTTTATCCAGCAAGTAAAATGCAGATGCTTGTCATACTCTGCCAGTGAGGTCAGATTTCGGATAGTTATCACAAAGCCCCTTTCTAGGCCATGTGCCACATTGGAATAAAAGTGCAAGCAGGATTTAGCAAACACTCTTTCTGTTGAATTTACTAAGGAGCCAAATTCTGAAACAGAATTTAGGAGCGTGTATGAGTTATATTATTAGTATTTAAAAGGCAGGAATCTGTCTTCACTAGGATTAGAAAGTCTGCTAAAACACAGAGTCTGAAAGTACAGTTACATGACATGGTGACTTCAACAGCAATTTGGTTTCAGAAGTTTCTTCTGTCCATTGTAGTTGTGCCCATCAGTTGTGCCAATATATTTGTGGGACTGTAGTATAAACTGAATTAATGCTAAGATGGTTAAAACTCAATCCCCTTTTTTAGTGCTGCTTTTAACCTGGTTTCTGTCAGTGGTCAGATTTTCTGTGTGGTCAGGTGATGAGTTCCATCAGCACAACTGTCAGGGTTGCAAACCACAAACTCAGTAGGGTGTGTTGTACAAGAAGGATCTATGGGTACTTTGTTGTCAAAGTCCTCTTGTGATGTAATTACACCAAAAGTGACATTGTAACAAAGCACCGAGGAATTTGGGAAACACTTTGAAATGCTGTAGTGAGCAATGGATTTAAGGAAGTATTAGAAGGACATTGGATATAACTTTTTTGTTATCCACACACACATAGTCTAAAAATGTTTTAGTCTAGACTAATTTGAAATACAGACACATAGAAGACTGTTTTGTTGTTGTTTTTTGCTAAATATGCAAATAATTATGTACATGGATGGCTTCTTAGAAATCCTGCAGGTCATTTGTAGGCATGGAAGTACATGTCCATACAGCTAAGAGATTGTATGACCCATTGTATTAACTCTACCCTTGCTTAGTGAACTGGCAAGCAGGGTTTTTTTGCTTCTGGTGGTGTTTGTTGGCTTGTTTGGGTTTTTTTTCCCCTCAGAAAGAATGAAGTGGAAACAAGCCTAATTAGATCAGTCAGGGAGGATGCCAGTAGGTTTGCTTCTTAAAAAATCATTTGAAAATCATGAATTATTTTAACATTTTTCCTTCTTTCTCCATTGCTTTTGTGGCTGTCAAAATGCATCTTTTTCTCCATTTGTAAAGATGTTATATATGTGCATCTGAATGGCACAGTATGTACTTCTTAAATTTTCATGTGGGCTTCCTGCTGGATTTCCTGAATAGAAGGCTAGCTGACAATGTAAGAATGTCACAGCTTGTGTATTCTGCCCAGTGCAAATGCCATATGAATTTGCTTACACAGATACTTCAGTTCTCTAAAGCGCAGTTACTGTGACCAGGTTTGGGTCCATTTTGTACATCTGACATAACAAATATCAAAGTATAATTTTTTTTTTTTTTCTTTTACAACAACAGTGTTAACAGTCCAATGGTTATGGAAATGTGTCAGCTATTGTGGGCAGAGGATAACAGTCCCCTGTCAGATTGTTCTATACCAGGACTTCAGAGGTCTTGAGAAAGTAATCTCTGACAGAAGCAATTCTCTGTTGCTTAAATATCCCAGATTTTCCCAAACTATTATGGGGTTATATTATTGTGATGATGGAGGTTGAGAAGTACTGGCAGACTTAACCAAATTTTTATTTTATCTAGGGTTCTAAAGACTAGTATCTAAAATATATTCATATTGGATTTTTCACATCTTTTAATTACATTACAAATCACACAGTATGGTAGAAAAGTAGAAATAAAGCATAGTTAAAAACAGTTGTAGAGAAAAAAATCGCTGAAAGATTAAGAAAATGAAGTTCTGTATATTAGAAATCACACTGGAGTGCTCCTTAATGTTATTTTCTTGCTGTTCAGCAGACCCAGTTCAGCAGGGGCGCAGAACTCATGTGGGTTCATGTTTTCATGTCACGCTAATTTAAAAATAATTCAGCATAGGTTTTTTTTAGTACATTTCCCTGAACTCCCACTGACTTGGCACTGAAATGGAATGTGGGTTAGTTGTCTGGGGCGCTTCATATTTCAACACTAAGGAAAAGGATGGTTGACTTGTTTGGCTCACAAAATTTGCCATTCACTTACAGTATTCTGACCTCTTGTACTTTTTGCACTCAATAAATGGACTGTGAAATTCTTAGAGATAACTATTTGGCCATTCAGTTCTGAAAATGCACCTAAATGTAATTTTCTAAAGGAATTCCTACATAAAATAAGAATCAAGTAAGCTATTTTACCAGTTACTTTTTCTCATGTTTGGGTTTTTTTTGTGCTGGGGTGTGATGTGTGCAGGTTCCAGACAGCTGCATTTGCTGGCTGTATGCTGATCTGAACTTCCTAAAGAGGGTCAGCCCAGTAAATCAGAAAGCTCCATAAGCATCATCTTTCTTCAGCATCCCAGAACTTGGGATTTTCCCTGGGCTTTACATTGTCTTCACATGAACCTCATATGTGAAAAACTCATGGAGAGGGAGAAGGCTGATGGCCCCAGGCCTGTTTTATGACTTTTGTTTCAAGCATGAGAGGATAGTGAAGTTCTAATAGCCCCAAATAGCACCTGTGTTGTAATGTTGTTGTCTCAACTGGGAAGTCTAGTGGAGCAGAAGGGAATGGTTTTCCACTCACATTTTTCAGATACATCACTATTTGCACTTGTGTCATGCAGTTCAGACTTTAAGAAGGAACAAGGCTTGGGTCAGTGCACATGGGGAAGCAAACCCAAGTGCTTTCTCCCAGGACTTAAAATTTTCTTAACCAGTAAGTATACAAACTCTGACACCAACACTCCTCATATCCACTGACCAGCTCATGTATCTGGACAGGCTGCTAAAGTTTGTTGTTGAAAGAGCTCCACAACAATGTATTAAACATGCAGGGATGTGATCACAGTAGCAAGAGGAGGAATGTAGCTATTATTCACCTTTTTCTCTGCAGCATGTATTACCTGAGTCTGCCTTAAGTCACTGTCTACTCCTCAGTGAGTTATTACAGATGTGAAGTCGAGTCTGAAGATGAACAAAATTTATTCTCATTTAAAGTGAATTGTTATTTTTACTTTCTGATTCACATACAAAATGTCAGCTCTGATTAAATGTAACTTAAGATGTTTCAAGGCCATTTCTACAAGCTGTTGCAAAGACAATGCTACCCGTGTCCTAGGTTTGATCCTCTTTATTAGAAGCAGTGTTCTTTCAGTGAATTGTGGCTCACTATAAGGGCAGCTGAATATTTTGATTATTTTGCCTATTTCGAACCTGGGATTGCATCCTGCAGAGGTATTTTTAACTGACAGCCACTAGAGAGCACTATGTGATTGTAGGTTTTCCACAGTAGAGCGTGGTAGCCAAAAAAGAACACTACGATGTGAAGTTAAATGAAAGGTTTTTTTCACACCATTTCTGAAGTATCCTCATGTTTTGCACAAAATAAGATTATATTAAGCCAAGATTTTAGCACCTCTGGCATTTGATTTCGCACAATTCTTACTGTTGGTTAGGACTTCTTTCATTAATATTTAATTCTTATTGGATTTTCATAGGTCTCTGTAACATATCCAGGGAAATTCCACTAGAGTAATTAAAGTATGGGATGATTTTATCAGAAGTCTGAATGATGACTTTTGATGCATGCTGTATATAAAACCTGGAGTGAATCTAGTTCTATTTTAGCTAAGTAATTCAAGGTATAAGTTTTTCTAAGAACTGTGATTCAGCAAACCATGAATGGAGTGGATCTATGTAAAATACATAAGCAAACTCATAGAAGTGGTGATTTAAAGGGAAAATGCTGCCTGAATGAATCTGCTTGTTTCTTCTGATTCTAGTATTTGATGTTTCCTTACCTGAATGGCACTGTGTTTTTGTAATCTCATATGGCCCATCTCCCATATTCCCCCAGAAAAGAAAATGGCATTGTTCTTTTCTTTTGAATTACCTGCACCTTGAAGTGGTTTTTTTTCTGTCTTCATGCTGCCTTCTGAAATCAACTGTCAGAGGCCTTGGCATGTTCATGCATTATCTTTTTAAAGCTCTTCTGTGCCTTTTGGGAGGACTTTCTTAGTGAAGTCATCGGTATCTTTCAGCTTTCTGTATGATCAGAAGGTGGAAAGGCTGTAGCTTAAATTTTGGCAGTGATTGTGGAAGAAGCCATTCTCAGAAGGTAAGGAGCAGCCCAGAAGTCCAGAGTTTTCATCATCAGGCCTGCAGTTCTAGTTACAGCAAGTGCCCCGTGCAGCTGTGGGCAGCAATGGGATTGTTGCAGGATGGGTTTCCTTACTTAGACTGGTGCTGAGAGGCAGGGCCACTTACTGTACTGAAGTTTTATTGCTTCTGTCAGCATTACTGACTGGGAGCTGCTGAAGGAAGGGGAGTGAACTGGATTCAAAAGAGATTAAATATTTGGGCCAGCTGTATAACTTGAACATGTGGTGATGTGAAAGTCCCTACCCATGATACTCATCCCAGCAGAACCTGAACAGACCATACTAAAAAAACTATACCTACCCTGAGTTGCAGATCCCCAGCTATGTTTGCCAGCCTATTTATGTCTGTGTTAAACTGGAAAACTTAACTAGCAGCTTTGCTTTGAAGTATTTGGTCACATTGGCCACATTGCTTCTATGACAGTTTACCAAATTATCGAATAAATAAAAAAAACCACAGGTATCTCTGTATATTTGTTTGTTCCTTTTCATAGTTGTTCTTCATCAGTTATGAATAAACTTTGTAAGAGAGATTACTTTTCTATTTACTTATGTGGTACCAGATTGCTTATCATTGCTTATCAGTCATTTGGGCATATGGAAAGTGTTTAAATCAAGTGATGAAATGTAAAAATTAGTCAATTTGTTTAAGCAACTTAGAATAAACAGCATTCAGGTTATGCTCTAAATGACTGAAGAAGTGTGAACAGTTTATTAAAATCTATGACCTCTCATGAAAGTTAATAGATCTGCAAAGATTTGAGGTCACACCTTCAGAAGGGAGCTTTTATATATTCCCTGGGGACTGGAGTGTATACTTAGGTGATTGATTTGTACATCTGCATACAAATTAACCAATGTTTGTATTTCGCTCTTCATTCTTCGTCTTCTGGATTATCTTCACTAGTGCATGCACACTTCACACTATTGATTTTTGATTGAACCATTTGTATGCTCAGAAGTAGCTGAAAATAATGAAATAGTGATCTGTTTCAGGATTTATAATGAATGAATCTTTACAACTTAAAGTACATAAATGAAATGAACAAGGCTTTTTGTGTTTTAAGGTGTACTTGCAAATACATGAAAATTAATTCATACAAAAATATTGGGGTTTTTTAAACAAAATCTGGCCTTAATTTCCCAAGGAAGTAGCTTCTCAATTTCCTTCCTTTTCACATCACTTGATGTTTTACAGAAGTTTAAGAAGACCAGCCAAAGCACCCATTGCTATACCCTCAATCAAACTAAGCAGGTGTGGAACCATTTGTTGTTTTGTGACTCTTGAAACAGCACTGTATGTTTGCAAGTGATAGCAGAACAGTCTATGTGAGCCAGGAGTTAAAGCTGCAGAATGTTGTGAGTTCAACTGAAGACTTGTTTATCTTTGGTTCATAGTGTTGTGCTGAGCCGACTTCCCCCTAACTATGAGTCATTCTTCTTGATTCATTCCAATAATAGAATTACATGTTAGAAGCCCTATAGTACAAGAAATAATCACTGAGGCACTGTGGGAATGAGGGAGTCAACTGTGTGTGTAGCATACCCTTTAGAAACTCAGAAATGCTTTTGTTCATCATCATTGCCTCTTAGCAGCACTTGAAAAGAGCTTGAACTGCAGAACTGGCACTGCAGGTTGGGGAAAGCCACTCTTCTGTGCCTCCTGTTGTAATGCTGCACTGAATGGCTGTTACAGCAAGGGAATGAACACAATGTGAAACATGAAGGATCGAAAAATTAAAAACTAAATGATACTGGCTTTATAATGCTTGTAAGTAATGTTACTCAAACTGGCTTTCATAAAAGCTGTAACTCATTTAGTCGAATTACCAACACATTTCTTTTCACAGTTTCTCAAGCCAGCTCCAATTATAACCTTAAAATAGCATCTCTACTGTCAGGAAAAGCAAACTTTCAGAAAAGATGTGAAAAAAAACTTTTCTCTTAGCTCATATATCTTTGTTTGTTTGTTTTTCTTTTCCCCCACAAGAGCATACTGAAGTAGATGTTTCAAATAGTGCTTCAGCTCACTGAACTTTTTGCATTTATTGGGTATGTTAAGTTGCAATATAAAAAAAAATATATATCTTTTTTTCCCCCCAGTTTTATCATCCAGTGCTTTCTCTTTTACTTGCTGTTATCAGGCAGTATCTAGAAGCAAAATGGAAATTAAGATTCTGGAACTCTTATTCTTTGCTTTATATGAGCTGTTTGGACATGTCCTGAAATAAAGAAGTTAAACTAAAAGACCAAGCAAAACCTCTACAAGAAAGGATATAGAAAGATATCTGCCCACATGTTATAAAGGGGGGGAATATTAAAATTGGATAATCCTCTCTGTTTTTGATGTGGAATTTTAACCAAACACTAATGGTGCTGGGAATTTCATATTGCAGTCAGCATGCTGCAGATCAACTCGGCTGTTACACCCAGCTCTGCAGTACCTGGTGTAACTTCTCTTTCCATGGAGATGTGGAATGCTTTCCATCTTCCACACTAACACAGAGCTTTGCATAATGCACTTGGAGACATTGCTCTTTCAGACATAGCTTATCATTTAATAAATTACTAATGCTAAATTTACATTTGCCCAGTACCTGCAGTGAGGGCATTTGTGCTGGAGTTGGATTTTTGTAAGCTGTCAGTCAGAGGAAACTGCATGAAGTGGTCATGAAGGAATAAAAACAGTCCTTGGGACTTTGTGGCTCAGTAGTTTCACACTTGGACTGCAGTCAGTCTCATGAGAATACCCAATAGTTTCTTCTGTCTATAACTGAAGAGAGAATTTTTGAGTGTATTCTCTTTATCTGATTGCATCTGACTGTATCTTGCTCTTCCAAAATGCATCTGAAACCTGCAGATGTAGGGTTGCCAGTGCTGGATACCAGCCTCTTATTGCCTGGAGCCAGGGGTTAAAGAGTATTTCTCAGACTTTGAATTCATGACACTGAGTACAATGTTTAGTCAGAAATGCGAAAAGGTTAGACAGCATTAAGATTCAAATTATATCATGTTTTGTATCTCTAAAATAGTTTTCATTAAGAAACGGGAGGAAATGAGACTTTTGAAGCTGTGAAGAGTGGTAGTGAAAAATCTTCTTGGTAAGATCTTCAGTTACTTCTTCGATACAGTAGCCGAACAGAATATCATCTAGAAAAGAACTCTAGATTTCCTGCAAATATGTCAAAACTTATCCCAAAATATGGAATGAGTGATTGGGAAACTGGATCATGATTTTGTGTCAAATAAGTATTTAACTGACTGATTTAAGAAAATACCTGGTTTATCATGGGTTAAAAATATGTCATCCTCTCATTCTTCTGTTTTTAGCTTTAAAAAAGGCTATTTTGTCTCCATCTTATTGCTGTGAATAATGTTTGTTATTCCTTCTTATCATTTAGAACAAATCTGATTCAAGTTAAAAAACCCAGTCTTCAAGATTAATTTTTTATTATTATTATTATTATTATTAACAAATTAACTGGAAAATGCTTCCATCATTCAATGTAAATTTTCCTATTAATTCGATGATTTTGAGTGAACTGATGGTGCTACCTGAGCTGACAGCTTCTTCCCCTGAAAGGGAAAGGGCCAGATCCCCAGTTTGAATAAGACAGATTACATTTGCTTGGATTTCCCTATGGATGCATTGAAGTAATTTGTAGGCATTTACTACAGATACTGCTTGAGAATCAGCTTGCTCAGCCTTCATCTTGTACAGTGTGTGCACTGTGTGATGGTGGTGGCTGGCAAAGCTTCCCAGGGGTTTTACTGCAAGGAAGAAATGCAAGAGTGTGTGCAGGAAGGGTTTAAAGGGCCCTGTCATGTGCTGGAGTTGGCAGAGGATGTGACAGTGGCCATAGAAACCCAAGGGACACACACAAAAGAGGGGTTATAACAACTGAAGAAATATTTAAATACAAAACGGAACAGAAAGTGTATTTATTTTTTTAATACTAGTGTATGGTGTGGTTGTTGTGGTAAAAGACAAATGTTATGACTACATCTTTTCCAGTCCTCTCTGGAGTAAGATATAAAACCTGAAGGGTTAAGTGCCTTGTGAAGAAAATGTCAAACTGTGACATAGCTGTGACTTCGGTGTTGGGGTTTGATTCCTGTGTACTAGCCAGGCCCTACATTCTGCAGCCTTTTGAGGTAAAATATATGAAAGTTCACACTTTTCTCATGACCTAAGACAACTTACCATGATTTGGGGCCAAAATAGTCTATAGCTCTTAGCTGCATGATAGCTGCTAGTACAGGCAATTACTCACTTGGCCTTTTTAAGACTTGATGATAGAGCAAGTTCATTTAAACCTACTTTTCCCAAAGCTAAATTGTTTACTTTAGTAATACTCATCACCCTTATTTTCCATATTTCCTTGTTCTTTTCCCCATCCAATTGTTGATGCTATTGTAAAAGAGATCAAATACCTCAAGAGTAGAATGTTTTCTATCATTTCTGTTATTTCCTTTTTATAAGAACCCTACTTAAAAATAATTTTTGGCAGGAAAAAATAACTGAGATGGGAAGCATCTGATAACAACTGAACGGAAGGTCTACAAAAATTTTCTGCCCAAAACAAATGTTAAATAAGGCAGATGTTACATTAATTACACATCTGTGCTGCTGGTCTGTCCCATATAGTATCTTTAGCAGTTTAGTTTGTAAGTCTATGTGTAAAATTTAAAAAAATAATTAATTGGGAATTTCAATTAAGGATAATCAGGCATCTTCTAAATATAATTATTTCTGAATGCATTAAGATTTATATCACAAAAGCTCACAGTCATCTGTGTATGAACTATACTGACTAAGACTAAACTGATGGAAGTTTTAGAGCCTCTTGGCAACATTTCAGTGTGCATAGAGAGATTCATCTGTGAATAAAGCTGTAATGACACCCCTAATGATACCCCTAGATAATGCCATAGCAAAATTATCTTCAGTGAGATGATGAGAGCTCTTGAATTGTCCTGGACTGAGCTTACAGAATTTCTTAAAAGGAAACTGAAAATAAACATTGTTAGTTATATTATTTTCTGGGATAGCTGTTAAAAAACAACAACAAAAAAAAAGGTAATACTGATGAACTGTGTAAAATGCTTTTAAAACTGTAATATTTTGGCTCACTGCAGTGAAGAATCATCCATCCTGCTGCAGGGCACAGGGCACAAGCACCCTTCTGGCCTGGCTTTGTCAGTGACCTTGGGCCAGTGTCTTTGCTTAGGGACGCAAGTTATTTCAGGGCAGACTGCTATGTGAGCTTGAAATACATCAGCTCCTCTGCTGTGTTGCCAAACAGACATTCTTACCCCAGGACAAGGAGATAATCTACCTCACATTAATCTACCTCACATTTACCTCTTGATGTGAGACAAGAGTTTATTCCATTTTGAAATAATTACTTTTGAGGATAAGGATGTGCATGTGCCTATTTCTCATGGAATAACTGGAAGTCTTCAAGTTTACACCCTTGCTTGCCCTGCAGAAACTTCTCTGGAAAATTCTCATAAAGAAGAATTAATGTTTTTAGTAGTTCTTAGAGCACTATAAGATCTCCAGATACAAGTAGAATAGAAATAATAATTACTTTTTTACACAGGAGATATAAATGATATGACAGCAGACTGGGAATCAGAACAGGATGCTCTGTTGGCTTGTTTCTAGTCTTGGTTTGTTAGAACTAAAGCTGTGGGAATCACTGGGGTTTTTTCCTGGTTCACCAGTTGAATTGAAAGATTAGAAATTAGAAGTACTTTGTTTTCAATTTGCTCAAATTGAAGGTTCTTGTATTTCCCTCCATAAATTTCTATTCTACTTAACTTCTGAAGATTTGTTGTTATTTTTTAATTTCAACAGTACTTTACAAAGATTTATGCTTTATATAATTTCCTCGAATGCCGATTCTTCATTAATTCAGTGAACCTAATTTTTATTATAAAGTTAGGCCATTTTAATAACCAGCAATCACTGAAGTGATCCTGATTCTGCCCTTGTCCTTTCAATTGTGAGTCAAGGTGTTTGTTTTATGTTCAGCCACTTGAGGGAATTCAACTGAAAGTAGGAGGGTTGACATTGTTTTTCTGGTTTAGTGCCCTATATTGTGCTGCTGTGGTGTGAGTCACATCTGGTACAAGAAAACTGGTGGGAAGGTGGAAATGAGTCCTTTTCACTGAAACTTGGTGTTCAGTTGACACAACAATGTCATGGAAATGCACCTTCAGTTTTTCCTTTTGATACAAAAAAAACCCAACAAACCATTATTTAAAACCTGAGATTCATTTAATGAAGCATATTTGTTGACTACATACTTTGTGCACATTCTAACCCAAGCATAATAGAATCATAGAAGGGTTTGTGCTGGAAGGGACCTCTAAAGGTCATCTAATCACTAGCTACAAATCAGAGAGTACAGATATAAATTATGACCTAAGCATTTGAGGTTCTAATTCTCTATCAAAGCTGAATATTAAAGGCTTTATATATTAGTTTATATTAGTTGTCTAGATCTCCAACTTCTGAAATGCCAGGCTGGCTTGCAAAACTCTAAATGCAAAATAGCATGGTGCAAGCAATTAGTGTAGCCATATACATCAAACTAGGAAGCTCTTTCTGCATCTTTATTGATGTTTGCTTTATTTATGTTCTTTGGGAGCCTTTGTTGGTTTGGTGCTACCATTTGGCTGAACTGCTAGGGAAAATTTAAATGAAAGGTATTAGAAGTCACTCCCATTTACATATAGGAAAAAGAACATCAGGAGTTCATGAGTGTTAATGCAGAATAGGACCAGTCACATGTCTGATCCACAGAAATCAGTAGGTCTTTTGAGCACAAATTCCACACCTGACACTTTCAAATTTTGCTGGTACATTAAAATAGCCTTCTGCACCGAAGAGACATTTTGCATATATGTAAATATAAGCTAATATGTAAAGTATATAAAAAAATCAGTCATGCTTGGATGCCACTGCAATGTATGGGCTCCATAGTCACACCAGAAGCATGTTACATTTTCCTCCTTGGGTGAAATAATGCATTAGCTTCTTGCTAGTCATGTTTTATCCTTTCCGAGTCTGCACAGTAAGGAAGAAGAATGTTTTCAGTGGGGTAGAGATGTTAACCACCTCAGATTTTGTTACACCTGACCACTGATAGCTCTGCCAAATGGGCATGCAAAGCATGTCTTAGCCTGCTAGGCCCTTTCAGCTTTCTCCCTCTTCCCCACATTTTCCAGGGACAAAAGGGTTATGTTTAGAGTGTAGATTTAAATTAGAAATTAAAAATATGTTCTTCACCACCAGGGTAGTGAGACCCTGGAACAGGTTGCCCAGGGAAGTTGTGGTTGATCCATCAATGAATGTACTCAAAACCAGGTTGGATGGGACTTTGAGCAGTGGAAACTTCTAAGACAGTGCTAAAAGCATAAATCTTCCTTGAGTGCCTGGCTTGCTTTTAAAGAAATGCAAATTTTCACTGGTGTAGACTGATGTAGCTTATGCAGGGATTTTATATAACACCTATTACCTGAAGTTTCTTTTCTCTCCAAGTTTTTTCATCCACATGCTATGCATGAAGTAGATAGAGTAATGTTCTTCAAGAGCATTATGGACAAACAGTGGCCTTCTTGTTTGTGCTTCTAGGGCAGTAGCAAGAAAATAATTTCAGCTGTGCAGGCAAATGTGAATTTTGCAATCCAAAGCCTGAAGGCATCACTAATTACACTGGAGGATGGGGCTTGCTGGGGCAGCATGAGGAAATAGTGCTGCTGAGAAAAAATAGAGGAAAACAGAAAGGGCTACTTCTCTTTCTTCCCACTCCCCATCCCCAGTGACTGCCACCCAGTATGATCTGACCTGTTCCTCCATGACTAAAGGTGCTCTACAGGTTCTGGATGAGACACAGCCCCTTTGGAGGCCTGTTCTGTTACCAGCAGTCTGGTGTCAGGCAGGAGCTACTGCTGCTATACTGCTGGCCACTCCTGGCAAGAGGACTGTGTGCACCTTGTCAATGGTGAGAGGCTGGCAAACTCATGTCAGGAAAATGAGTTGTCAGGGAGAGGTTTTACTGGAACCTGCATGGCAAGGCTGTTCCAGTTCTCCAGGCAGGGAGGAGGAGAACAAGCAATTTAACAATACACTCTTACAGCAGTGGCTCCACACCAAGCTGGAAGCTGTTTTGACAATATAAAGAATTAGGGGTGATTAAAGAATTAGGGGCGATTTTTGTGAGAGCAGAAGCATGAATGCCACCTTTTCATCTTAATGCTTCACCAGATACTGAAACCTCTGAAATCTTACATTTAAGGCAGGGTTGGGATTATTTGTCTGCATGTTCTTATAAGGATCCCACTGGTTTTTAGCTCCACTGTGAACGTGACCAGCTGTATCTCATCCAGGGATCATCTCTCTGATTTGATTCAAGTGGTACCTGGATCCAGTAATTAAGCATTCACTCTGTGGCCCTGGGCATAGGGTACCTGTGTAAAGAAAAAAAACAAAAGGAGGAAATGAAAAGAGTGTCCTGCAAAGTGAACTTGTAAAGATGTTGAAAAGGAGCTCTGGAAAGAGCTAGCGAAAAGCAGAAGATGAGGATGATAACTGAAAAGTGCAATGGCTCTGCTGAGAGAACAGCCTGCCCAGGGCTCTGCCCAGGATGGCTCAGTGAGTGCTATCCAGGATTGCTTCCTAAAGCTAAGCTTTTGAGTTTTTGTGAGTGCCAGCTGAGCTGCACAGAAAGCCTGAAAAAGAGTTTGAGGTATGGTAATTTCTTTTAATACATTTTGACTTAATTATGTTTGAAGTTTTTCTTCTCCTGTTTTGATTATGTACACAATGAAGCACCTAAATGCTTGCTCTCTTTGCGGGATTTTTGGTCCATTAAAAATTATTTTATGTTTGTTTTTGTTTTCTATTTGGTATAAATGAAAATTAATAATTATGTGTTTGTAAATAACTTGGTTAAGATTTAAAACTAAAAAAGGAGGGGTTTTTTTTCCTTTTTGTTTCTATGTTTCCAGCTTTTTTAAGAAACCTTCTTCTTGTATTATAAATTATCTTCACTTTCTTGTAGTTGACTGCCAAGAAACCAACCTACCTATGTGGGAGCACAATTTGGCAGAATTGGTCTTTTGTCTTCATGTTAAAAAGTGTATCTGTGTAGAAATGTGAATCAGTGGTCATTTCTCTTATAGTAAAAGTGGGATGAACTGTGGAGTTTGTTTGTTTTAATCTAGCCTCATTGTATATGTTCCTGTCTACATTTTTAAGGGGGAGAAGAAGAGAGCACTTTTTTGGTATACTGTCAGAGAACTAAGTTGCAGCCTGTGCTGTTCAAAGGCCTTGGGAGCTATTATTAGGTTTGAAAGAAGTGTGCTAATGTGTTGAGTGTTTGAAAATATCTCAAATATAATTGAGATATAAGAAGGCAAGAGATTATTGTTCTCGTCAACATAGCCATAGCATTTCAGTTTAATTCACAAACTCTTCAGATAATTGTCTGAGGAAAGCTTCTGATCAGCATTTTGTAATTTGGTTTTACAATTAAAAAAAGCTGGCTTTTAGGTTGGTTGTAAATTGCTGTTGGCCAGGTTATGAACTGGGTTACCAGCCATATCTAAAGTGGAAGTATTTCTGGAAGAAACATTTTTCAGTGTTCTTCCTTCCCTTGGTGTCCATAACTATTTGAGTTTATCCTCTTATACATGTGGAATTATTCCTTCTTCTGACTTGTTCCATAAGATTTTAGTACTTGACTGGTGGTCTAGTTGTTCACAGTTCTCATCTGTCTGTATCTGTTCTTAAAGTTCTGACTGTGAAAAATTCTCTATTTGAAGTGGGATGGCAGCATTCCTCTTTAATGTCTGTTCTCTCTGTCCCAACACGGCTTGCCTCTGGCTGGAGTTCTTACATGTCTCCAAAGATATTACTAATCCAATTTGGAAGAGAATGGAAATTCTGTTTTACAGAGGTTTTAAGTCTTCTAAATTGATTTTGTTCCAAAATGAATCCACCCCTTCCAAATTTAAATTCTTTCCTTGAAAGAAAATATTTTTGTTTTCCACTCTTATAGGAAAAAGCTACAAAGAAAAATCCATGTCAAGATTAACAGAGAAGTTCTTAATTACTTTTGAATGAAGTGAGATGATTTTTTTTTTTTTTGTCCTTAGTATTGGAATTAGTCGCATGATTTATTTATTTATTTTTCCACCCACTTGGAAAAGAGAGATAAGTCAGGAAGTTTTGTCTAGTATTTTAAATTTAGCAAAGTTACAGGAAATACTGAAGAATTAATCCACGTGGATTATTTAACCTTGGTCTGATTACCTAACCCCTTTTTCATTTATTATCCAGTTAGATACTTGCAATGTTATTCTACTTCCAACCCAATGTAAGCTTTCTTTATTTCATCTTTTTATCACAGTATACTTTTTTTGTGTGTGTGTTTTCCTGTAAATGTAAAATTTCTATACTTCTTTTTGTTATTTATTTGGTCCAGAAACACTATTCCATTGTTTCTGACAATAAAAGCCTTATTGATTGGTACTTAACCCTGAAGTCAAATATTCCAGATACTTCCCCTCAGGTATGCCTGTCACTGTTTCATCTGCTTTATCTTAGAAATAAATGCCTTGGAGGATAAAAAATGCATCAAAATAATTCTTCAGTTGTGAAACTACAGTAATCTGTATTGGCTAATGATATTGTCTGAATCTGTATTTTTCCCTTTCAATCTTGGAATAGTAAACTCTATTTTGAATTATTGATAGAGATTCTTCTTATTTTAATGCACGTGTATCGGTACACTCACAAGTATTTATTTTTCATAGTATCAGTACTTCATTTTTTTCCAGAATAATGTCCCATCTTCCCCTTTAAGTAGAGATAGAGATCTCTTTATTTACAGAATTGATTGGTCTTAATTACTTTTTGAAATTATTCCCAGGAATCCCTGAGGCCTAGATGTTTGCAGAGCGAACCCAGCAGACACTGCACAGAGAGCAGAAGTGTTCAGACTGTGCTTTCTTATTCCTTCCACTGAGCAGGCAGGTCAGGGGGAGAGAATGTTACATACATAAGATCTTGGGTTTTCTTCCCTGTGGTAACTGTAGAGGGACTCCCACAATTTGCTGTGTTGATGGATGAGAAAATGGCAGTAGGATTCTCTTCAGAGAAGGAGCTGCTGAAAGCACAGCCCTGAAACCCTGACCCTGCTGGAGTCAATACCCGAAGTTCATCCTGATTTCAGTATGGCAAGGGTCTCTGAGTCAAGGGAACACCTTCCATGTTACACACTGGTACATGTTCTGCAGTGTTTTCTCTTTGTAGCTGAGCCTGGGTGTGTTGTCTGTCCCTAATTAAAGTAATCTAGGAAATTTAGGCAGATGATCTTAAAAGTTAACCTCGAATGTGTACACTGTATACACAGAATAAATCTCATAATACTTTTAGATATTTGGCCAAGAGTGGTGCTGTCTGAAATTGTTTGAAGAATATATTCTCCTTTTAAGACCATGGACTTCCTTTTCTTTCTATCTTTTTTTTTATGTGAATTATTTTTTTCACAAAATGGAAACTATTGCACGTACTCTTCCAGAAAGTAAATATTTATCTCTTGTAATTTATCAGCCCTCAAGAGGAGTGACCCAAGTCATTCTAAAGAGAATGACCAACATGTGGGATATAGAAAAGTAACTTTTTCAGGAGAGAAATTTTATTTTTTTTTTTCTGAGATAAGGAGGGCCATTTTGGATGGACATGATAAATAGAGAAAATTCTGTCCTTTTACTTTGAGTAGCAGAAAGTGACTGTGAAAATGGAGTATGGTTCTAGTAATAGTGGAATCTCTTTTAGCCCAAGAGGTAAGGAGGGCTTTGAGTGACATGCATGACTTTTCAGGAGAAGCATACAGAATCTTTTAGACAAACCTTCTTTCTTCATTACCATATGTGTTTTGGAGAAAATCTAGGAAAAAGTCAAGTGTCTAAGTGGAAAGAAGTTGTATTTAATCTCTGGATAAAATGATATAATTTACCATTTTACTTCAGTGTCCTTGTTTTAGGTGTCAGTCCTTTGAGCAGGCTGTAAATATGAAGGATTTCACTTAATGATCACAGGGATATCTGTTGGTTATATAGATGGCTGAAGCTTATGTTAGTGAATTTCAGCCCAAGACAGTGTAGAAATGTGGCAGAGAACTGACACTATTTATTTGGCTAACTTAGTGAGTGTGTGGAAATTAAAATCTTTGGTTTAAAATAAAAGTCATTATGAAGACAGTAACAGCTTTATTTTTTCCACACTTGAATATGTTATGGTCTGTAGTACAGAAAGTAATTAATATTTCATAACAGCATAAAATGGTATCATGCAGGTGTCATCAAATGTAGTAATTAAACCTCAGCAAAGCAGTCTAAACATGCTGTTACTGGTGTGACTAGTTAGTGCTGTGAATGATGGGGAAGAGTCTGATTAGGAAGCCCGTAGGCAACTAGGAATAAAAGACTAATGTCAGCAGCAGCCTAACTGGCTGAGAAAAGTCTTTGTGCCCAACATGCTGCTTCTTGTGCTTTAATAACTAGTCATCATCTGATACTTTCCCTTTTGACAACCAAGGGTGTATAAAGGTGATAAAAATGTGAACTGGGACCAACATACTTTAGCCACAATTTGGATGGTTTCTTTCTTGTATTTTAAAAAACTGCATATACAAGATCTACATGAGTCACAGAGGAATAGTGTGAGCCCCTTGTGCAAGAGTGTTGGTCTTGTAAGAAGTAGTTTGACACACGATCCCCTCTTCTAATGAGCATCCAAAACCAATTATTCTAGAAAGCTAGGCAGCCAACTCCAAAGGTAAAAGTCCAAAGAGGACAGAGACCAGCTTTATCAGCATGGGTCTTATCAGTGGCAACACAAATTGTATGAAGAGAGTATGTGTGAGTACTGGACCATGAGTGTGGACTTTTGATACCAGAGGCAGGTAAAGGTAATATGTGGACACTTGAAGATTCAAATTCATACTGGGTATCAGGGACTCAAGAATTTCTCTGTCATCAGTCTTAGATATGAAAGACTGAGTTCTACTCCTTTAAAAACTTATTTTATTTTTATTGTACACAGTCTTCCTAAAAGACCCTTTAAATCAAGTTTTCAATTATTATTAAGTTGGCTATTAGAAAGTAGGAGGAAAAAAAACCAAACACAAAACAACAACAACAAAATCTCTATTAAGTGGCTGCTGGGTAGAGCATGATAAACTGAAAAATGATTGCTTCTAAATTGGCAAGGGAATTTCTGTGTTATGCCAGGCATTTGTATCTTATGAGTTAAGATTAGGAGTGTAGAACAGAGAGCCCTTACAATGGGCTGGAATATGGAGAGCAAGGCAGCTGGGAATTTCAGAGTGTTTCTGATCCAGGTGGATGGTGTCTGACGTGCAAGTGAAGACTCACTGATGGGGGAGGCAGCAAACACCCAGCAGAGCAGAGCTCCCTTAATGTGGAAAATCAGAAAACAGGTTCAAGGTGCCCACTGGGAAACTCCTCTAAGCCTCTGCAGAATTGCTGTTTTCTTTAGTGAGAAGATGTGATCAGAGGGTTTGTGACACTAAGAGAAAATACTGTCTGCATGTAAGTAACATTTGGATTTAGATTGGGGATGTGTGAATGTGTCACTGTTGTTTGGAAAATACCTGGGCCAACTCAGTTCTCACTGGAAATCTAGGTTAGTGAGAGGTGATGTGAAACTGCAAAATTATTTCTGTGGAAGAGCTGAAAATGAAGATACTTGTGATACTGCAAAATTGTGATTATAATGTTTGAAGTTGGTAGCTTGCAAATTTTTAATCAAATAGGTGAAGTAGTATTTGAAAAAGACTGGCTTGGTGAAGCAAAAAAGTACCTACTTCAACACATTTTCATTAATGATCAGTCAAACTTGCCTGGATTTCCTGCAGGGTGCTAAAAATGTTCAGTATCTGTGGCTTCTTGGCCATAAACCCATAAATATTCCATAATTCTGTTTTCAAAGCTGGAATGGAAATGCTAATATCCTCATCTTAAGGCTCATGGGACTTGCTGATTCCCTGCCATATGTTTCAAGGACTCATATGTTTGATAGGCCTGGCACCTTTGGGTTGAAGTGGGGATGCTGGAATTTTATGCTCCCTGATAGTACTTGCCCAAACTATGAGGGCTCTGTAGAATAGTTGAGGCTATTCTCAGGATTGGGACTTACACATGTTGTTGCTTGGAATTAGGGCAGCTGGATGTCTAGTTTTATGGGAGTAGAGGGAACAAACAATTTAAAATATTTAGATTTTTAAAAATATAGCTGTATTTCTCATGATGGATTTTTTTACTTGAAAATGGGGTAGCATTCCTGACTACTAAGACAGGATTGTGCATCTAATGTACCAACCAGCCAGAGCTGCTGCTAGTGCATCTTATTCTCCAGACAAAATAAAAAAGACAGAACATTGATATTTTGTGTTAATCTAAGGACAAGTGTGAAAATATTGCTGAATATATCCTAATAGAACTTGCTAGATAAATCCTAGCAGAACTTGCTTTGGTTTATGTTATGGTAGTAACCTAGTATGCTATTTGTTGTGATTACTAATGCTTCACAAGAACTCTGTGCTCTTACCTATTTTATTAATTATGTTGTTTTCCAGCTGCTGCTTTTGACATGTTTAAAATATCTCTTCAACCATCTGCAACACAACTCCTTTCCATAAAGTAACAAACCACTGAGCTATTTTTTTGATTAAATGTAGTTGTTCTATGTATAGCTGACAGGCTAATATCTTGTGCTATGATACTTAAATAAACATCTCCTCCTCCCATCAGTTTCTCATAAATCCTATACTTATTTTGTATATCCACAGGAGTCCTTTTGAACTTTGCATTTGTTACTTTAAAATATAAGTGCATGTTTTGTTAGGGACATTGGTATCTTGGTAAATAACTTTGGCTTAACTGATTTCATGCAACAGTCATAGGATCTAAATATGCAAACAGACAAGTTTTCTGGTTTCAAGTCCCACAGAACTGAAATACAGGAGGGTAAGCTTCAGATCATGAAACTGAGCAACTGTTTTCCATTTATTTTGTTGTATACAAAGGAATTATAGGTTGTTGAATCAGTGACCTCTGGAAAAAATCACAGTACGAGAGTCTTTTGGCTTGTGCATTGCTATGCAAATGTAGGTGTAAGGCTGTGGGGTTTTTTTAATTCTTTACATGAACATTAGTCTATATTCTACTTTGGGCTTTGTATTTGGTTGGTTAACTTTTTTTTTTTTGCTGTACAATAACATTTCATTCAGTATTTATTAAGGTTTTATGTGCTATGGCATCTTCCTACAGTCCAAACGTTATTGTGGTAGTAGTGAAGCATACAATTGTACAAGAAACTAATTGTAAATTGATACAGAAATGCTGCTAGGGGAAAAAAAAAATGCAAACATCCACTGACCCCCTTCAATCTCCCTTCTGTTATCATCCAAGAGAGGAGAAAATCAAAAAGGCAGTGTCCTCGTGGCAACAGTACAAGTTGATGGCATGTAGACAGTTTGTTCCTAAGCAAATGCAAATGAGAGTGTGTTCTGATGGATCTGATAATGAACAGTTAGGGCCACAAATCATGAGAGCAGCCAAACAGCAGTTCTGCCCAGAGAGCTGAAGCACCACTGGAAACAGGATTGGAGTTACCCTGGCATTTTCACATACCCAACACACTTCTCAGCAAGTCGGGCTGCCTGGGGTCTGTTGTTTTGGTTTTTTTTCCCTGTAAATCTGTTTTCTGTCCATGTTTCCTGCTGTTATCACTTGTGCCAAAGAAGCTCTTCTTGATTCTACCTAAATGCTGCGTTGCCTTTTAGAGCTTTTACAGTTGTCTTAGGAACTGTAAGGAGGAGGATGGCAAATCCACTAACTGCCATGATGTAATTATAGCTAGTATGAAAGCAAGCTACTCCATGTAGCAGCTGAAGGCCTGCTTGGTACAGCTGAGCTGAACACATTTGCATTTGAACCCATTTAAGTGACTTAGTTTAGCAGAAATGCATTGATGGCAGAGCTACTTCTGATTTGTCTTAATCCAATGGAGAGAAGGATCTGTCTGATGATTGCTTTGCTGCAGCAGATTTGTATAGTCCCTTCTGGAATGCCAAATAGCCTAGCAGGCTATGGATGCAATGGGAAGGATCTTCTAGGTCTTTAATGCAGCCTCTTGGAAGCCTGTTTAGTATTCTATCAATTGAGTTTTCAGTTATATTGCTCTTCTTTTCATGAAAGCATTTCTTCTTTTAGTTGTAAACCTGTAATATTTCTGAAGTAGAAACTGACAACTAGAAATTTTCAAAATTTTTACCCTCTTAAAGTTTGGGAATTTTTCTTTTGCAATATTCTTCCTTTTGTTTAGGTAAAATATCAGCATTGGAGAAGAATGCTTTTTCTTATGTAATGGCACTTCAAGACATGCTTAACTAAAAACATAAAAATCTCTTTGCTCTTTGCTCAGTTTATGGAGGAGGGAGAGTGAGAAAATCTGTCAGTTCCATGTATATCTGTTGTCACAGCAACATATTTACCACATTGCAAATTTTAGAAAATCCATTCAATTTGTTCCATTAAATGCTTAATCTCAGAGGGGTTAAATTATATCATTTTCTACTTTTTCAGGAACCTTTTAAAAATATCCATGAGTCTGTTCAGTATTAGTATAATTATTAAAGTGGTCTTTGCTTACCATAAATTCCTCATGGTCAGTCCAGCTATAACAGTTTCTTCCACAGCTTCTACCTCTGTTTTCCTTAGACACTTGAGCAAAACACATTACACTTGTTTTATGCTCTGCATCATGTACTTTTTTCCTGGAAGACACTGACTTTTCTGCAAGGATGCTACAGGTTATTGCAGAATACAGCATAACTTTCTAGCCTGCAACACAGTCCTCTTGCTATATTTTTTAAGATGCTTGCTAACTAAGATAATTTGCAAGAAACATGTATAACATGTAAATTAGTTCTGCTGTTTCTTCAACCATCATGAGTTACAAGGCTGGTAACTACATGGTTTTAATTTTTTAATTCTTCTTGCCCCATATTTCTTTTTGTTTTAACTTTTTGTTTCTGCTCTGGTTGTGTAACCTTCCAGCCTATGTAGCCACTCTGTTGTTCAGTTTTTCCTTTCACAACAACAACATTGCTAATGTTTAGTGACTTTTATGTTAATGGATACAATACAGCTTGAGGCTTCTGCTGTGATAATCTTGTTCTCTTGCCTGACATAGAGTGTTATTTGGACTATGTGAGTTTGATCCTCTCTATGTGAAAAAAATTTACCCATTTTATTTAATTTGTAACCTAACCTTAAAAATTGTCAGATACGTAAGATCTTGACAATTCAAGAGCCTGGTGCTGTGTAACATGTAATTCATAGAATTCAATTATAGGTCTATAATAATACAACTGAAAGTGAAATTTAGTCCAGGTTTCTCATAGTTTGACTAAATAAGATTTATTTCTCTATTTTAGAAATCTTACTGAAATGTGCTGCACAATAGCTGCTCTGGCAAGTATGGAAACCTTACATAGCTTTTCCATCCAGTTGGCAGGATTTAGAATAACCTAGGAACTTGTAAGATGGTGATCATGACACGTGAATCTTCTAAATGAGATGATGTTTTCTCTTTCCAGTGGCTATGAGCTAGAGCCTTCAAAGACCTCACTGAACTGTTTGGACATATGTGGAAGCAGTAATTAATTTAATGGAAGACCTGAGGTGGTAGAATCATCCTGTGTCACTTCTAGGGTGGCTCTTAGAGCTTAGTTCAAAGTGGAAGTGTTACTGTTCCTTCCCTCAGTTGTTTGTTCCCTTTCATCTTCTGCAGTTTGGTTTGTTTTTATTATATCAGCAGCTTCATTTTGTTGTGTTTTGCTGCAGGATGCTTACAGAGTGATTGCTGCCAGTTTAAATCTCATAGTCCTGTGATTTAGAGAGATTATTTTTCCTCCCCACCTTTGTTTTTTGAAAGCTGATTCCTAAATTCCTTTAAGTCCAAAGAAATTTTGCTGGCAATTTTAATGTGGACAAGTTGTGACCTATGTCACTTAATTCCTCATTACTTTTTTTTTTTTTTTTAATGAGTGGCAAAAGTACTTTCATTTCTAAAAGTGAAGATGTATTTATGCTTGGTCATAAAGAAAAAAGTGTTTTGAAGCCATATTTTTTTCATTCTAAAAACTTAAGATTGGATATAACTGACATTGGCTGGAAAAGTCATTTCACTTCCTTTCTGCCAAGACATCATCTTCAGGTTTTCATTGTGCCCTGTTGTGTTCCTTTCTGCCCATCACTGACACTTCACACTCAGGAAGTGGAGAAAATAGTGGAGCAACATCATCCATGCACTTGGAAGTACAATAGATATATTTACAAAGGAAAATCATATTATCTTTTTTACTCAGAACAATCTGAGGAGTGGAGAACTAGAGGGGGTTGTGTCTGTCCATCCTATAAAAAAGACACCCCTAACTTTTAAGATCTAGAATGCAAACACTTTAGCACTTCAGTCTAACAGGACAAGGAATGCTGTATTTATGAAGCAGAGTATCTGAGGTTCATTTGACAATGCCTGTTGCTGGTGATGTTCACCCTGATGGTTTGTGGGTCTAGAGCCAAAGCTCTTTCTGCTTCTGGATTCTGATTGTCTGATGTTGCACCGGCTGGTTATCAAATACTTGAATATTTAGTCTAATGTTGATTCAGATATGAAGTTTAAATGGGATTGTATTTTCAGAGTGTGAGAAGGGCTATATTTAATCTCTGAAGAAGAAGAAGCTGCCTCTGAATGCAAATGTTATCTTGCTTCTAGGTGTTCACTGGCTGTTCCTTTTTCTCTGCCTGTTCCTAGTGGGATACTCCAGACTAGTACAGTTGGGCTCAGCTGTTCTTTGTCACTGTAATTACCATAATCAAATGGCTGAACTCCTCATATGTTTGGGAAGAGGAAAAGTTTTAATATCCTGTTTAACCTTTCACTGGTTTTAATATTGCCATGAATGGAAGTTAAGTGTAGGCATCCGGCATGTTTAGTCTCAATAAACAATGGAACTTGTCTCTGACATATTCATTATACTGAAATAATGACTACTATAAAACTTAAACTTCAGACCTGATATTGGGAACTCAGGTGTGCACAAGTAATGTTTCACTCATTTGGAAACCAAGTAAAATTCACAAGTGAAGTTTTATTTATTGAGCCAAAGGAGGGCAATACAAGCAATGCCTGCAGCAATAGGGATTTGTTGGTTTTGGTTGGTTGGTTGTTGGGGTTTTTTTCTTCTATTAACACCAGTTATTTAAAATTATGCTAATATTAAATGAAGTCTCTAAGCAATAAAAGGTTTTAATGAAGGAGAGGCAATACTGTGATAAATCTAGAGTAATTCTGTGAGGGTCATTGCACTGATTCTTTATTTGCATGTTTGTAATGAGGCTGAATCAGTTGGTATGATGTTTAACCTTGATTGACCAAGAAAAAATTCAGTCATACACAATCACTTAATAAAAAACAGTGCTATAACATGGTGGAGTCTTCAAACTGTGCCATGTAAATATTTTGTTATTTCCCATAATTATTAATGTCTTGAACATCTTGAAAATATTTTGAAAGATTATGTATAGGACCAAGTTATCCAACCTTGAGGCATTGTTGTGTGCTCTTGTGGCTGTTTCATGCCATCAAAAGAGTTTTTGATGAAAACTCCCTATTTCTGAACATGAAATGCCAACTTTGGTAAGTTGATGCAGGTTGTAATGAGGGAGTTCCTTGTGCTAGTGTATTCTCCTATCTCCTTTTTTAGGTGACTTTTATCCATACGCACTGAGAAATTATGCAACTAACCAGCTTCAGAAAGGAAGTTTGTCTATGTTCAATTTTATTCCATTGTTCCTATGAACATCACTGTAATGTAAGGATTTCTAAGCAAGCCAATTTTCTTCACTGGTAAAATTCAGCCTAGTTTCATTTGAGGAGTCAAAGATGACTGAGTGATATGAGTAAATCAGAGGAGGTAGAGATGAAAAATTCTTTTGGGCTTAGTGCTGTGAGTCAGTCATAAAATATGAGTTGGCTATTACCTCCCCTCTAGAACCAAGGACAAAGATCAAAGGAAGACCCACTACATCTACACAGAAAAGCCCAGAGGGGTTGCAGAGCATTACTGAGGTGAATCCTCGAGGGAGTAATGAAGTTGGAATTGCTTTAGCCACAGTTGAAAGGTTAATGTTCTTGTGATGAATGATAGGACAGCATATAAATTACACTCCATTCTCAGTGTTGGGCTTTTCATTGAGCCAATTGGCCAACCAGCACTGCTGCTTAGAATTTGTTTACTGACATGTTGAAATGCCGAACAGTCTGGATCTCTGTTGTGAATGCCTAGGAGAAGTTGTAGCATGTATTTAAAAAACAAAACCAACCCAACCAAACAAAACCAACCAACTGAAACACAAATTACAAAACCGTGTAATGAAATACAGGGAAATACTAATGTCTTCTATAAATTTTCAAGGTTAAAGTTTAGTGTACTGTGCAAAGGTTAAACTGTATTAAAGAGAGAACAGTTAAAGGCAGTAAACTTTCTTTGCAGAACTCGGGAATTATTTGCTAATGTTACATTCTGAGGGGACTTGGAAGTCCATGATCTTAATTTCTCTAGCAGATCTCCAATTCCATGTAGTAGACCTCCTACAAGTAGAATTAATTTTCCTTGTTTTGTTGACACTTATCCAATTTGCAGTCCAAATCACAGGAGGGTGAACACAAGCAGTGAATTGCTATGCAAACAGTGGAGTTTCTACAGTCTAATTTCTTGTAGGATTTTATTCTGTTCCTTTCCATACTAAATGTATTAAGGGTATTACAAAGATCCCTGGCCTCTCATTATCAAATACCTTTCAGTGAAATCTCTTCTGTTTTCTTTGCTTACCCTCAGAATATCCCCACCTCTCCATAATTCCCTCTTGCATTCCCAAACCAGCAGATGGGCAACAAGCACTTAGTGTTTTGCTTCATTCCACACTGACTATGCTGACTGACCTGCGGTGCTAACCGATGAGGCATCTGAGAGATGACAGCAGCTTTGTGAAATCAGTTTCACTGTTGCCTTCCATTCTGTTGCTTCCATCTGTGAAGTAACAAAGAGTCTCAGGAATAAACTGATAAACTGACACTAACTTTTAGCACAAGTAATTCTCTTAAAGCATGGGATGTTTGCCATAAGTGTTTATATATCTTGTAGAACAGTAATCTGGAATAGTTTATCTGCAAAGCAAAGCAAAAAGATTTTAGAGGTGTTTTTGTTTTTAGTTTTTGGTTATGCAAATGGTACAGACAGTTTCCATTTCTGTGTATGTGCTGCACCATACTGTTAAATTACCATCTTGCTTTCGTATCCCAGAATGAAATGTTTGTATTAGCAGACATTTTTAGCATAGTAACCATCCAAATCTTACTAATTTCCTTTTTTACATACCAGAAATAACACTTGAAGTTCCAGTTACTTAACTGCAGCTACTTCATGCAGCAATAACACTGTTAGTTTGGGAATCAGTGTAATAAAAATAAACCTGTTAAACTAATGAGTTTTCTGTAGGTCAGTCTCAGCAAGTCATTCACCTGATGAATGTAAACTTTTTAAATGGCCCAGTGACAAAGAGTTTGGCTTTTAGACAAAGAAAGAATTAATGTAGAAAACAGCAACACTTCAGCATGTTAATGATTTAAAAAATCCTCTACATTTTCTATGAGAAAGTTAACTTGAGCAATTTTTCATTCTGAAGAAACCTAAAACACTGATGTCCCCAGTGCATGCAATAGCTCTATTGTCCTGGCTACAAGAAATGGAAGATACCATTCTGTCCATGCCCAGGTTATACAGTAGCTTGCAGAAAGCCAAGAACTTCTGTGTGTGTCAGTCCTGGCAGAATCTGTGTTGCTGGAACAATGTTCTTAACTATACATGGCATTGCAAGAACATCCTCCTCTAAAAAGACATTAAGCCAATGTTTCTGAAAAATAGCATCAGTAATGGAAAGGTTAAGAGGACAGTAGCTCCTGCCCCTTTTCATCTGAAGTGGGATGCATTCATTCCCTGCTGTGACAGGGGAGTTCCCAGGCAGCATTCCACCCAGCTGAGCTTTGCTTTTGGTCCTGGTCTAACACTGCTGAAGGTGACCCACTGAACTCAGTGGTTCCAGTGAGCTAGGCAGCCAGACTGCCAACAAAGTTCTTAACTGGTTCTCCATGTTGTGCCTCTTCTTGTTTTACCTTATGTAGTCCTCAGAAGTTTTTTCCTTTGTAAATTTTAAGCTATCAACAGTCTACTGGGGGGTTCCACCAGAAGGAGACAAAAAAATACCTCAGAAGAAAGTTGCTTTATAATTTCTTATTGTTAAAATAGATGAATGCGCTGTGTTCCAAAAGAATTGCAGTGATTATTGACCTATGAAGTATGCTTTGCCATTCTAAGTTCAAAGTGATGAGCTGTATGCTTTAATTGGCTCATTATTTCTCTGAAAAGTGAAAGCAGCACTCTTAGGATGGCATTTTGAGGACCTTTTGTATATATAGTTTTATTTAAATCTAAAGTCTCCTTAGAAATCACAGCATTCTGAAAACATTTAGTCTGTAAGAGATGGATGGAGGTTGTCCAGGCCTTGAGCTGCCTGCTCAAAGCAGGGCCATTTTGTAAATTAAATCGGATTACTCAGATCTGTGTCCCTCCACTTGGCACATGTGAGGATGCAGCTGGATCTGGAATATCGTGTCTAGTCTGATACTTTATTTATTAATTCTCTAAGG
The DNA here is from genome assembly GCA_025447755.1 of Corythornis vintsioides. Taxonomy (NCBI): domain Eukaryota; kingdom Metazoa; phylum Chordata; class Aves; order Coraciiformes; family Alcedinidae; genus Corythornis; species Corythornis vintsioides. The sequence goes on along the minus strand of JAOEGS010023615.1, from coordinate 6,231 downwards.
GTGCAGATGCATTAGTTGTGTATCAACCAAATAGGAGATACCTGTCCTATGTGTGTCTCAAAGCATTGCATTATGTTCTTGTGTCAACATCCCCATTTCTGCTGTGGTCCAGTGGTGGGGAAGTGACCTTCCCAAGGCTGCCCAGAAGGCCAGTGGCAGAACAGTTTATTGCCACAAATCTGGACAATGCAGTTGAAGCTTCTACAGTGCAATTAAGCAATTATTCTGAGTGTTATTGTAATGTAGTAGATGCTAACTAGCTTAAGTTGCTAAGTGTTAATTGCATTCACTCCATTTAGAAATTAACATAAATTAATTCATTTGAAGCAACATCCTAATGTAAGAACTCTCAAAATACTGTGAAAAAAAAATACTTATTTTAAACATAAGCTAGCAGAATATTTATAGGAGCTGAAAAGTGGATGAAACCTTCTGTCCATGTTTTTTTCATGATTTAAAAAAATTAACCACACAACCACCACCACAAAAAACCCTCTCATTTTTCCACTGACTCCCAACATGCAATTCTCTGTCTGGTAAGAAGTTCAGCCTTCAGCAAAAAATGCTTTGCTGATTTTGGACTGCGTTTATTTATATTTGTTTTATACATGTTTATCCTTGGGGTGAGCCCATCAGTGATGAGAATTCCAGACTTTGTGGAACAAAATGCAAAGGAAGAATGTGGAGAAAGCAAAGCCAGGAACCAAAGGCTACTGGCATGCAGTGTGAAATGCCCTGGTACCCAGCAGTTCCAGGCCTTCCTGGTCCTGGATGTATTGATCATCTTCAGTGTTGAGCCCTCTATTCTGACATCATAAAGATGTGTATCACTGAGATCAGCACACTGAGTTACTTGGGAGACTGGAATTGCTGGCTAAAATGATAAATGAAGTGCATTCAGTGCCAGTGTGAAATCCTTTCACTAGAATAATTTTGGTAAACTTTGTGTACATCTTATGCAATGGACACTGTAAATCCTTTATTCAAAGATAACAAGGAGGGTGAGTGGGCAGACTTTATTTTTATATGTGAATTACTATATACTTAACAGGTGCCAAGAATGTTATATTGCACAATTCCTCCACCACTCAGCACACAAGCCTTTCAATTCCAGCATTCAGTCAAGCAGCAATCTATTCAGAATAAGGGGGGTGGTATTAAATTTTGGCTTCTTTTTTAGCAAGGTTGAACATTTGAAATAATGCAAATTAATTTGTAATAACCTTGCATATTATGTTTATGTTCTGAAGCATTCTGAAAAGTCTATAGCCAACTTTTTGTTTAGGTTGTGAGCAGCAGCTCTGCTTTTGCAGCTTGGAGGTGTGTGCAATGTTAACAATTCAGTTCTGGTTTCAGTCTTCATCATGAATAAACTCTGTGTCTGATGACCATGGCGCACACAATGATTTAGACTTAGGATGTTGTTGGGTTTTTTAGGGACACGTGTAGTTAAGATTTAGGAATGGTATTAGCAACACTGTAATAAGGAAGAAAGCACCCAATATGTGAATTGCTACAGAGAATAAGCTTTTGAAGAGTAAAGTCTAGTTGAGATTCTGGATTTTCTTCCCATTTTTTTTCCAGTCCCTAGGGCAGTGTTAAGACGAGTCAGGAGTCACTTGGTAAGACTCAAATGTTTCTAAGTGTAATATATATTTCATTTTCTTACCATTTGCTGCTGTAATGGCTGAGTTGTTGTTCCTACTGATCAGGTGTTAGTGTCTCTAGGTGTTTGCTGCTGCTGTTGCTACCGTCAGAGGCAGGGGTAAGAGTGAAGGGGCAGTATTTCTAAGTGCTGGCAGAAACAGTGAGATTTACAGTAGGGGGAGAGTGTGGCAGGTGAGGGATGCTGCCACACAGCCCTTTCCTATGCTTGCTAGCAGTGCACAATTCCAGGCGCGAGCAGCTTCAGAGTTAGTGCCAACAACCTTTGTGAATTACAGTAATTCATGGAATGGTAATTAATTAGGAAGGGTAGGTTAGTTAAGCAAGTCTATTAGGTTCCCTAATAAATATGTATCTAAGAATTAATTATAAAGGCCACATATACAGAATGAAGGATTGTGTTCAGAGAAACACCATGCAAAAAAAAAATACCAAAACCTGCTTTATTAGATGTTTTGATCTAAAAGACTGTGAATTAAATGGAAATTCGTTAGCAAACATTCTTGTCTGTAACATTCAGCTTTGCCTTAAGCTTTCAGAAGTCTTAAGTGTGTCAATACACATTTCCAGGAATGCTGAAAAATAAGGATCAGCGATGGCCTTACGGTGAAAAAGTCAGCAATTACAGTCTGTAAAGCAGACAGAGTAGAAGGCAAATCTAAGCCAGGAAAGGTCTATCATTACCTATTATTATTGGCTTTCAGCTGTTTCAAGCTTAACGGAGAATGCTTAAAGTACTTCTTGGTCCAGTATGTCTCCAAATTAATCCAACCTTTGGTAATCAAGGCAATGGCTGGGGGAGTGATTTGTTATGAGGTTTGGGATATTTTTTTTCCTTTCTTTCCTCTTTTCTTTTTACAATCTGAAGAATATTTTATATTAAAATGTATTTCTAGCGATGAAAAATTTTCAATATCAAGCAAGTTGTCCTGTTACTATTTAAATTTTAGAATTGAAAATGGAGTGTTGAGGGAGACTGGGAATTGAGGAAAGGGGCTTAGAGCTCCAAAATAAAACTATATGCACATTAGACTGTTAGATTTCATAATTCTCTTTTTCCTGTTCATTTTATATTGGCTTACTTTCAGGAGGCTCAGAAAAGCTCCCTTTTCTCTGACCATTCTGCCTGGCTTCAATAATGAAAACCTAACTAGGGACCAAATGATACAATTGAAAATCTCTTCCTGCATTAGGAGAACCCAGCAGGGATGGACCTGCTCTTACTGTTAATGCAATGGTTGGTCTGTTCAGGCCTCAAGCAAGCAGATCACTTCATCTTTCTGTGCCCCAGTTTTATTTATAAAATTTAATTAATACTTTCTACCATTGCCTGTCTCTAGCTGTAAAAGGCAAAACAAGTCTTTTATCTACTTCTAGGAGTTCCTGGAATGCAGCTTCAGTCTCATCTGTGACAGCTGAGCCGTGGTGGAGTATGATAATGATCATATGAGTGGTTAGTGATGCTGGCCCTCTTATCATGGATTTACAGGGGGAAAATTAGAGGCTTTCAGTATCTGATGCAGAGTTTAATATTGCATCATGTCTGTGTACCCACGGTGGGTTGCAATGTGGCCTGATGCATGGGAGGTGTGCTGAGGCTGTTGTTGCCTGACCTTCCTATGCATTAATGCAAACAGAGATAGAACAAACCCACACAGCATTTTCCTGCTGTGACAGTTGCTCAGCTGTTAACACCACCTAATTCAAACAATTGCTTCCTAGATTTAATTATCCTAGAAAAACAAAGGCAGGTAGGCAGTCAAAGAAAATCTGGAAAATGGCATTTATTTTTCAGTCCAAGATCTATGGCCCATGGCCAGTTATTTTATCCTTGTGAAACGGAGGTTTAGAATAGTGGAAATAGATAGTATGAGTCTAAGCCCAATGTCAGAGCTGTATGGCACTAGTATAGCACAGTGCCTTCAGAAACTGAAATGATGCATGAGTAAGGTGCAGGAGACAAATCTTTACAATTTATGGAGTCTAATGGTCTGATACTTTCTGTGTTTGATAACATTCCCCAGCCTACCCCCCCAGCATGGTAACAGTGTGACTTGAAGTAGCTTTTTTTTTTTTTTATCCCTTGTGGAAGGAAAGATTAAGTGACCTTGCATTTACTGCAGAGCTGCTGATGTGCAGTGGTATGGTTTTTGTGTTAGACCACATGATAAATTTGTCCTTTTGTATTAGAATTTTACTATGCCAAAAATACAGCCTAGTCAGAGAGCTGCATGGTTCAAATCTGGTTTTGTAATCTTACTTACATTAAACTGTACTCAGGAGTATTCTCCCTGAAGTCAATGGTATGAATCCAATCTTAATGAAATTGTTTATTTTTACTCATCTGGTAATTATACTTTGCTATCTGATTCTTTTGTGACCATTCAAGCAAAAGATTAAAAAAGAAACAAATACTTATTTGCTTCTGCTCTGGAGACAGTTCTAAAGACATGAAAAATTCCTGTATCCCACTCTTGAAAGCATTATACAATCTGGCAAGGCGGACTCATATGGTATTATGAAAGTTGCTTATATATTTCAGACTTAAATATAGATGGGACAATGGGTTAAAGCTATTTCTGACGACAGCAATCTAATAGTGTAACTAGTAGCATCTGCCAGTAAGCCTGAAAGAATCTTTGATCAATTGCCACACACAGAAAAATACAAGATGTTTAGGAAAAGTGGGAAGCGGTTGTTCAAGTGTAGAAATGAAGCATAATATTTGCATATGGTATATACACAATAAAAATATATAATATTTAGAATACATTTTACTCTTCCTACTCAAAACAATGAACCAAATTTCAACAGAAACATACTCAGGAGGGCTGCAAAATTTCCAGATTTTGAAGCTTGGGTTTCCTTGTTCTAAACTGACAGCTATATATGATGTTTAAAGGTCACAAAGGACTTAGGTGAAGCTTATTCTGAGGCACAAGAATTGTTCTGCCCTCTCCCCCACCCTGCTGATACCACTGCAGATTTTACATCATGTTGTGGAAGTGATCAGAAAACTCCCATCCATTTTTCAAACTCCTTGACTATTTGTACCTATTTGTGTAAAGTGTTTTCTCACAATGTTTCAAAAAATAACGTCCAAAGTTTCTTTAAACAACTCTGTAACATTAAGTAATTATTTCTATAGTCACTTGGCTGTGTACTTTGTTGATCCTGTTTAATATAAAAAGCTTGTTGCTGACTAAAACTTAAGTTAGGGGAGAAAACCCAGGAATTTGTGTTCTAGTTTAAATTTATTAAAAATTTACAGATAAAAGGAATTTTGGCAACAAGTCATCTTCAAGAACAGCCTAAATGACTTCACCAATATTAGAAACTTCTCCGCTCTTGTGCAGTGATCCTAGTAGAGGAAATGAAGCTCAAATGTTGTTTTGATTCTGAGAATTTTTTCTTCCTTTGGAAATTTTGTAACACATAAAACACATGCACTTTTATTCCCATTGTTACACAATAAGAAGGGAATGATTCCTGATTTCCTGTTTGGCTACCAGCAGTGTTTTGTCCAGAAGCATTTACTATTAATTATGTATACTGTTGGTGGACATTCATTTTTTCTTAAATGCATTTCCTTCCTGGGCTGTTAGATTCACAGGATTTCTTGCTTTTAAATGTGAAGTGAATACCCAAGTAACTCATCTTGCTGGGATAAACCTCCTTACCCTAGTGGCATTTAAGAGCTTTTTCCATGCTTGTTTTACACAAAGCTTTTATTTTTCATTTAGTCTTTTGCATTCAGATAATGGGGTCGTCTTGTGTTAAGCAAAGGGTGGTGCCATTTTGATGTGATGAGGAAGATGTGATGAGGATGAGGGCAAGCGTTGTAGGGATAGTTCTACATGAGAACTAAACCGACCTCAAGTAAAACCTCAGTCTGAATGTCCTAGGAGTGATCTGCCGTCTGTATTGTTGTTTACCTGTCTGTAATTACCCGAGAGATTCGTTAGGCCGGTAACGGTGTGTTTCTAAACCAGCAGGGTACAGCCAGCAACTAGCCAGCAGCAGCTTTCCCGGCAGCCCTGCGTAGTCAGTAACTACAGCGAACGAGCTCTTTTTCACTAGTGATGACAATAACCACGTCTGCCCTGGTCGGTCAGCTCCGAGGGGTTGCTGTGGGAAGCGCACTCTTGTGCCGGCTCTCCAGCCAGGCCCGCTCTAGTCTCTCGGGTGGGCTCCTCGGGGCCATCCCCGCCGCCCGCCCCCCGCCCTTTCGGTCTCAGCCCCGCACCTTTGCCCGCGGCCGCTGCTGCTGCCGCTCCTCTGGCCGCCAGGTGGCGCTGCGGGGCCGGAGGTGGCGGCGGCGCGAGGGGGCCGGGGCAGGCGGTGGGAGGTCGGGAAAAGGCCTCTCCGCACATTGATAGGTCCTCGCCTTGACTTCAGGTTTCGTGAATGAGATTTATTTGTCTATTTATTTATTCATTCATTCCTTTCCTGACAGCTTTCCACTGTTTTTCTTGCGGGGGGGGGGGGGGGGCGGGGGGGCCGCTAAACACCCCCCTTTCCTTTTTTTTTTTTTTGTCCGGATGTACGCTCTCCTTCTTTAAAAAC